>CAVMGF010000027.1:0-150348 GCA_963680875.1 Bathymodiolus brooksi
ACCACTATAACTCTGATTCTCTAAAGTTATATAACATTAGGTTAGTATACCTCACACATATTCTAGTCACACTGTACCACTATAACTCTGATTCTCTAAAGTTATATAACATTAGGTTAGTATACCTCACACATATTCTAGTCACACTGTACCACTATAACTCTGATTCTCTAAAGTTATATAACATTAGGTTAGTATACCTCACACATATTCTAGTCACACTGTACCACTATAACTCTGATTCTCTAAAGTTATATAACATTAGGTTAGTATACCTCACACATATTCTAGTCACACTGTACCACTATAACTCTGATTCTCTAGTTATATAACATTAGGTTAGTATACCTCACACATATTCTAGTCACACTGTACCACTATAACTCTGATTCTCTAAAGTTATATAACATTAGGTTAGTATACCTCACACATATTCTAGTCACACTGTACCACTATAACTCTGATTCTCTAAGTTATATAACATTAGGTTAGTATACCTCACACATATTCTAGTCACACTGTACCACTATAACTCTGATTCTCTAAAGTTATATAACATTAGGTTAGTATACCTCACACATATTCTAGTCACACTGTACCACTATAACTCTGATTCTCTAAAGTTATATAACATTAGGTTAGTATACCTCACACATATTCTAGTCACACTGTACCACTATAACTCTGATTCTCTAAAGTTATATAACATTAGGTTAGTATACCTCACACATATTCTAGTCACACTGTACCACTATAACTCTGATTCTCTAAAGTTATATAACATTAGGTTAGTATACCTCACACATATTCTAGTCACACTGTACCACTATAACTCTGATTCTCTAAAGTTATATAACATTAGGTTAGTATACCTCACACATATTCTAGTCACACTGTACCACTATAACTCTGATTCTCTAAAGTTATATAACATTAGGTTAGTATACCTCACACATATTCTAGTCACACTGTACCACTATAACTCTGATTCTCTAAAGTTATATAACATTAGGTTAGTATACCTCACACATATTCTAGTCACACTGTACCACTATAACTCTGATTCTCTAAAGTTATATAACATTAGGTTAGTATACCTCACACATATTCTAGTCACACTGTACCACTATAACTCTGATTCTCTAAAGTTATATAACATTAGGTTAGTATACCTCACACATATTCTAGTCACACTGTACCACTATAACTCTGATTCTCTAAAGTTATATAACATTAGGTTAGTATACCTCACACATATTCTAGTCACACTGTACCACTATAACTCTGATTCTCTAAAGTTATATAACATTAGGTTAGTATACCTCACACATATTCTAGTCACACTGTACCACTATAACTCTGATTCTCTAAAGTTATATAACATTAGGTTAGTATACCTCACACATATTCTAGTCACACTGTACCACTATAACTCTGATTCTCTAAAGTTATATAACATTAGGTTAGTATACCTCACACATATTCTAGTCACACTGTACCACTATAACTCTGATTCTCTAAAGTTATATAACATTAGGTTAGTATACCTCACACATATTCTAGTCACACTGTACCACTATAACTCTGATTCTCTAAAGTTATATAACATTAGGTTAGTATACCTCACACATATTCTAGTCACACTGTACCACTATAACTCTGATTCTCTAAAGTTATATAACATTAGGTTAGTATACCTCACACATATTCTAGTCACACTGTACCACTATAACTCTGATTCTCTAAAGTTATATAACATTAGGTTAGTATACCTCACACATATTCTAGTCACACTGTACCACTATAACTCTGATTCTCTAAGTTATATAACATTAGGTTAGTATACCTCACACATATTCTAGTCACACTGTACCACTATAACTCTGATTCTCTAAAGTTATATAACATTAGGTTAGTATACCTCACACATATTCTAGTCACACTGTACCACTATAACTCTGATTCTCTAAAGTTATATAACATTAGGTTAGTATACCTCACACATATTCTAGTCACACTGTACCACTATAACTCTGATTCTCTAAAGTTATATAACATTAGGTTAGTATACCTCACACATATTCTAGTCACACTGTACCACTATAACTCTGATTCTCTAAGTTATATAACATTAGGTTAGTATACCTCACACATATTCTAGTCACACTGTACCACTATAACTCTGATTCTCTAAAGTTATATAACATTAGGTTAGTATACCTCACACATATTCTAGTCACACTGTACCACTATAACTCTGATTCTCTAAAGTTATATAACATTAGGTTAGTATACCTCACACATATTCTAGTCACACTGTACCACTATAACTCTGATTCTCTAAAGTTATATAACATTAGGTTAGTATACCTCACACATATTCTAGTCACACTGTACCACTATAACTCTGATTCTCTAAAGTTATATAACATTAGGTTAGTATACCTCACACATATTCTAGTCACACTGTACCACTATAACTCTGATTCTCTAAAGTTATATAACATTAGGTTAGTATACCTCACACATATTCTAGTCACACTGTACCACTATAACTCTGATTCTCTAAAGTTATATAACATTAGGTTAGTATACCTCACACATATTCTAGTCACACTGTACCACTATAACTCTGATTCTCTAAAGTTATATAACATTAGGTTAGTATACCTCACACATATTCTAGTCACACTGTACCACTATAACTCTGATTCTCTAAAGTTATATAACATTAGGTTAGTATACCTCACACATATTCTAGTCACACTGTACCACTATAACTCTGATTCTCTAAAGTTATATAACATTAGGTTAGTATACCTCACACATATTCTAGTCACACTGTACCACTATAACTCTGATTCTCTAAAGTTATATAACATTAGGTTAGTATACCTCACACATATTCTAGTCACACTGTACCACTATAACTCTGATTCTCTAAAGTTATATAACATTAGGTTAGTATACCTCACACATATTCTAGTCACACTGTACCACTATAACTCTGATTCTCTAAAGTTATATAACATTAGGTTAGTATACCTCACACATATTCTAGTCACACTGTACCACTATAACTCTGATTCTCTAAAGTTATATAACATTAGGTTAGTATACCTCACACATATTCTAGTCACACTGTACCACTATAACTCTGATTCTCTAAAGTTATATAACATTAGGTTAGTATACCTCACACATATTCTAGTCACACTGTACCACTATAACTCTGATTCTCTAAAGTTATATAACATTAGGTTAGTATACCTCACACATATTCTAGTCACACTGTACCACTATAACTCTGATTCTCTAAAGTTATATAACATTAGGTTAGTATACCTCACACATATTCTAGTCACACTGTACCACTATAACTCTGATTCTCTAAAGTTATATAACATTAGGTTAGTATACCTCACACATATTCTAGTCACACTGTACCACTATAACTCTGATTCTCTAAGTTATATAACATTAGGTTAGTATACCTCACACATATTCTAGTCACACTGTACCACTATAACTCTGATTCTCTAAAGTTATATAACATTAGGTTAGTATACCTCACACATATTCTAGTCACACTGTACCACTATAACTCTGATTCTCTAAAGTTATATAACATTAGGTTAGTATACCTCACACATATTCTAGTCACACTGTACCACTATAACTCTGATTCTCTAAAGTTATATAACATTAGGTTAGTATACCTCACACATATTCTAGTCACACTGTACCACTATAACTCTGATTCTCTAAAGTTATATAACATTAGGTTAGTATACCTCACACATATTCTAGTCACACTGTACCACTATAACTCTGATTCTCTAAGTTATATAACATTAGGTTAGTATACCTCACACATATTCTAGTCACACTGTACCACTATAACTCTGATTCTCTAAAGTTATATAACATTAGGTTAGTATACCTCACACATATTCTAGTCACACTGTACCACTATAACTCTGATTCTCTAAAGTTATATAACATTAGGTTAGT
The DNA here is from genome assembly GCA_963680875.1 of Bathymodiolus brooksi. NCBI lineage: Eukaryota > Metazoa > Mollusca > Bivalvia > Mytilida > Modiolidae > Bathymodiolus > Bathymodiolus brooksi. The sequence continues at coordinate 4,015 of CAVMGF010000027.1, forward strand.
ATACCTCACACATATTCTAGTCACACTGTACCACTATAACTCTGATTCTCTAAAGTTATATAACATTAGGTTAGTATACCTCACACATATTCTAGTCACACTGTACCACTATAACTCTGATTCTCTAAAGTTATATAACATTAGGTTAGTATACCTCACACATATTCTAGTCACACTGTACCACTATAACTCTGATTCTCTAAAGTTATATAACATTAGGTTAGTATACCTCACACATATTCTAGTCACACTGTACCACTATAACTCTGATTCTCTAAAGTTATATAACATTAGGTTAGTATACCTCACACATATTCTAGTCACACTGTACCACTATAACTCTGATTCTCTAAAGTTATATAACATTAGGTTAGTATACCTCACACATATTCTAGTCACACTGTACCACTATAACTCTGATTCTCTAAAGTTATATAACATTAGGTTAGTATACCTCACACATATTCTAGTCACACTGTACCACTATAACTCTGATTCTCTAAAGTTATATAACATTAGGTTAGTATACCTCACACATATTCTAGTCACACTGTACCACTATAACTCTGATTCTCTAAAGTTATATAACATTAGGTTAGTATACCTCACACATATTCTAGTCACACTGTACCACTATAACTCTGATTCTCTAAAGTTATATAACATTAGGTTAGTATACCTCACACATATTCTAGTCACACTGTACCACTATAACTCTGATTCTCTAAAGTTATATAACATTAGGTTAGTATACCTCACACATATTCTAGTCACACTGTACCACTATAACTCTGATTCTCTAAAGTTATATAACATTAGGTTAGTATACCTCACACATATTCTAGTCACACTGTACCACTATAACTCTGATTCTCTAAAGTTATATAACATTAGGTTAGTATACCTCACACATATTCTAGTCACACTGTACCACTATAACTCTGATTCTCTAAGTTATATAACATTAGGTTAGTATACCTCACACATATTCTAGTCACACTGTACCACTATAACTCTGATTCTCTAAAGTTATATAACATTAGGTTAGTATACCTCACACATATTCTAGTCACACTGTACCACTATAACTCTGATTCTCTAAAGTTATATAACATTAGGTTAGTATACCTCACACATATTCTAGTCACACTGTACCACTATAACTCTGATTCTCTAAAGTTATATAACATTAGGTTAGTATACCTCACACATATTCTAGTCACACTGTACCACTATAACTCTGATTCTCTAAAGTTATATAACATTAGGTTAGTATACCTCACACATATTCTAGTCACACTGTACCACTATAACTCTGATTCTCTAAAGTTATATAACATTAGGTTAGTATACCTCACACATATTCTAGTCACACTGTACCACTATAACTCTGATTCTCTAAAGTTATATAACATTAGGTTAGTATACCTCACACATATTCTAGTCACACTGTACCACTATAACTCTGATTCTCTAAAGTTATATAACATTAGGTTAGTATACCTCACACATATTCTAGTCACACTGTACCACTATAACTCTGATTCTCTAAGTTATATAACATTAGGTTAGTATACCTCACACATATTCTAGTCACACTGTACCACTATAACTCTGATTCTCTAAAGTTATATAACATTAGGTTAGTATACCTCACACATATTCTAGTCACACTGTACCACTATAACTCTGATTCTCTAGTTATATAACATTAGGTTAGTATACCTCACACATATTCTAGTCACACTGTACACTATAACTCTGATTCTCTAAAGTTATATAACATTAGGTTAGTATACCTCACACATATTCTAGTCACACTGTACCACTATAACTCTGATTCTCTAAAGTTATATAACATTAGGTTAGTATACCTCACACATATTCTAGTCACACTGTACCACTATAACTCTGATTCTCTAAAGTTATATAACATTAGGTTAGTATACCTCACACATATTCTAGTCACACTGTACCACTATAACTCTGATTCTCTAGTTATATAACATTAGGTTAGTATACCTCACACATATTCTAGTCACACTGTACACTATAACTCTGATTCTCTAAAGTTATATAACATTAGGTTAGTATACCTCACACATATTCTAGTCACACTGTACCACTATAACTCTGATTCTCTAAAGTTATATAACATTAGGTTAGTATACCTCACACATATTCTAGTCACACTGTACCACTATAACTCTGATTCTCTAAAGTTATATAACATTAGGTTAGTATACCTCACACATATTCTAGTCACACTGTACCACTATAACTCTGATTCTCTAAAGTTATATAACATTAGGTTAGTATACCTCACACATATTCTAGTCACACTGTACCACTATAACTCTGATTCTCTAAAGTTATATAACATTAGGTTAGTATACCTCACACATATTCTAGTCACACTGTACCACTATAACTCTGATTCTCTAGTTATATAACATTAGGTTAGTATACCTCACACATATTCTAGTCACACTGTACCACTATAACTCTGATTCTCTAAAGTTATATAACATTAGGTTAGTATACCTCACACATATTCTAGTCACACTGTACCACTATAACTCTGATTCTCTAAAGTTATATAACATTAGGTTAGTATACCTCACACATATTCTAGTCACACTGTACCACTATAACTCTGATTCTCTAAAGTTATATAACATTAGGTTAGTATACCTCACACATATTCTAGTCACACTGTACCACTATAACTCTGATTCTCTAAAGTTATATAACATTAGGTTAGTATACCTCACACATATTCTAGTCACACTGTACCACTATAACTCTGATTCTCTAAAGTTATATAACATTAGGTTAGTATACCTCACACATATTCTAGTCACACTGTACCACTATAACTCTGATTCTCTAAAGTTATATAACATTAGGTTAGTATACCTCACACATATTCTAGTCACACTGTACCACTATAACTCTGATTCTCTAAAGTTATATAACATTAGGTTAGTATACCTCACACATATTCTAGTCACACTGTACCACTATAACTCTGATTCTCTAAAGTTATATAACATTAGGTTAGTATACCTCACACATATTCTAGTCACACTGTACCACTATAACTCTGATTCTCTAAAGTTATATAACATTAGGTTAGTATACCTCACACATATTCTAGTCACACTGTACCACTATAACTCTGATTCTCTAAAGTTATATAACATTAGGTTAGTATACCTCACACATATTCTAGTCACACTGTACCACTATAACTCTGATTCTCTAAAGTTATATAACATTAGGTTAGTATACCTCACACATATTCTAGTCACACTGTACCACTATAACTCTGATTCTCTAAAGTTATATAACATTAGGTTAGTATACCTTACACATATTCTAGTCACACTGTACCACTATAACTCTGATTCTCTAAAGTTATATAACATTAGGTTAGTATACCTCACACATATTCTAGTCACACTGTACCACTATAACTCTGATTCTCTAAAGTTATATAACATTAGGTTAGTATACCTCACACATATTCTAGTCACACTGTACCACTATAACTCTGATTCTCTAAAGTTATATAACATTAGGTTAGTATACCTTACACATATTCTAGTCACACTGTACCACTATAACTCTGATTCTCTAAAGTTATATAACATTAGGTTAGTATACCTCACACATATTCTAGTCACACTGTACCACTATAACTCTGATTCTCTAAAGTTATATAACATTAGGTTAGTATACCTCACACATATTCTAGTCACACTGTACCACTATAACTCTGATTCTCTAAAGTTATATAACATTAGGTTAGTATACCTTACACATATTCTAGTCACACTGTACCACTATAACTCTGATTCTCTAAAGTTATATAACATTAGGTTAGTATACCTCACACATATTCTAGTCACACTGTACCACTATAACTCTGATTCTCTAAAGTTATATAACATTAGGTTAGTATACCTCACACATATTCTAGTCACACTGTACCACTATAACTCTGATTCTCTAAAGTTATATAACATTAGGTTAGTATACCTCACACATATTCTAGTCACACTGTACCACTATAACTCTGATTCTCTAAAGTTATATAACATTAGGTTAGTATACCTCACAAATTATTCTAGTCACACTGTACCACTATAACTCTGATTCTCTAGTTATATAACATTAGGTTAGTATACCTCACACATATTCTAGTCACACTGTACCACTATAACTCTGATTCTCTAAAGTTATATAACATTAGGTTAGTATACCTTACACATATTCTAGTCACACTGTACCACTATAACTCTGATTCTCTAAAGTTATATAACATTAGGTTAGTATACCTCACACATATTCTAGTCACACTGTACCACTATAACTCTGATTCTCTAAAGTTATATAACATTAGGTTAGTATACCTCACACATATTCTAGTCACACTGTATCACTATAACTCTGATTCTCTAAAGTTATATAACATTAGATTAGTATACCTCACACATATTCTAGTCACCCTGTACCACTATAACTCTGATTCTCTAAAGTTATATAACATTAGGTTAGTATACCTCACACATATTCTAGTCACAGTGTACCACTATAACTCTGATTCTCTAAAGTTATATAACATTAGGTTAGTATACCTCACACATATTATAGTCACACTGTACCACTATAACTCTGATTCTCTAAAGTTATATAACATTAGGTTAGTATACCTCACACATATTCTAGTCACACTGTACCACTATAACTCTGATTCTCTAGTTATATAACATTAGGTTAGTATACCTCACACATATTCTAGTCACACTGTACCACTATAACTCTGATTCTCTAGTTATATAACATTAGGTTAGTATACCTCACACATATTCTAGTCACACTGTACCACTATAACTCTGATTCTCTAAAGTTATATAACATTAGGTTAGTATACCTCACACATATTCTAGTCACACTGTACCACTATAACTCTGATTCTCTAAAGTTATATAACATTAGGTTAGTATACCTCACACATATTCTAGTCACACTGTACCACTATAACTCTGATTCTCTAAGTTATATAACATTAGGTTAGTATACCTCACACATATTCTAGTCACACTGTACCACTATAACTCTGATTCTCTAAAGTTATATAACATTAGGTTAGTATACCTCACACATATTCTAGTCACACTGTACCACTATAACTCTGATTCTCTAAAGTTATATAACATTAGGTTAGTATACCTCACACATATTCTAGTCACACTGTACCACTATAACTCTGATTCTCTAAAGTTATATAACATTAGGTTAGTATACCTCACACATATTCTAGTCACACTGTACCACTATAACTCTGATTCTCTAAAGTTATATAACATTAGGTTAGTATACCTCACACATATTCTAGTCACACTGTACCACTATAACTCTGATTCTCTAAAGTTATATAACATTAGGTTAGTATACCTCACACATATTCTAGTCACACTGTACCACTATAACTCTGATTCTCTAAAGTTATATAACATTAGGTTAGTATACCTCACACATATTCTAGTCACACTGTATCACTAACTCTGATTCTCTAAAGTTATATAACATTAGGTTAGTATACCTCACACATATTCTAGTCACACTGTACCACTATAACTCTGATTCTCTAAAGTTATATAACATTAGGTTAGTATACCTCACACATATTCTAGTCACACTGTACCACTATAACTCTGATTCTCTAAAGTTATATAACATTAGGTTAGTATACCTTACACATATTCTAGTCACACTGTACCACTATAACTCTGATTCTCTAAAGTTATATAACATTAGGTTAGTATACCTCACACATATTCTAGTCACACTGTACCACTATAACTCTGATTCTCTAAAGTTATATAACATTAGGTTAGTATACCTTACACATATTCTAGTCACACTGTACCACTATAACTCTGATTCTCTAAAGTTATATAACATTAGGTTAGTATACCTCACACATATTCTAGTCACACTGTACCACTATAACTCTGATTCTCTAAAGTTATATAACATTAGGTTAGTATACCTCACACATATTCTAGTCACACTGTACCACTATAACTCTGATTCTCTAAAGTTATATAACATTAGGTTAGTATACCTTACACATATTCTAGTCACACTGTACCACTATAACTCTGATTCTCTAAAGTTATATAACATTAGGTTAGTATACCTCACACATATTCTAGTCACACTGTACCACTATAACTCTGATTCTCTAAAGTTATATAACATTAGGTTAGTATACCTCACACATATTCTAGTCACACTGTACCACTATAACTCTGATTCTCTAAAGTTATATAACATTAGGTTAGTATACCTCACACATATTCTAGTCACACTGTACCACTATAACTCTGATTCTCTAAAGTTATATAACATTAGGTTAGTATACCTCACAAATTATTCTAGTCACACTGTACCACTATAACTCTGATTCTCTAGTTATATAACATTAGGTTAGTATACCTCACACATATTCTAGTCACACTGTACCACTATAACTCTGATTCTCTAAAGTTATATAACATTAGGTTAGTATACCTTACACATATTCTAGTCACACTGTACCACTATAACTCTGATTCTCTAAAGTTATATAACATTAGGTTAGTATACCTCACACATATTCTAGTCACACTGTACCACTATAACTCTGATTCTCTAAAGTTATATAACATTAGGTTAGTATACCTCACACATATTCTAGTCACACTGTATCACTATAACTCTGATTCTCTAAAGTTATATAACATTAGATTAGTATACCTCACACATATTCTAGTCACCCTGTACCACTATAACTCTGATTCTCTAAAGTTATATAACATTAGGTTAGTATACCTCACACATATTCTAGTCACAGTGTACCACTATAACTCTGATTCTCTAAAGTTATATAACATTAGGTTAGTATACCTCACACATATTATAGTCACACTGTACCACTATAACTCTGATTCTCTAAAGTTATATAACATTAGGTTAGTATACCTCACACATATTCTAGTCACACTGTACCACTATAACTCTGATTCTCTAGTTATATAACATTAGGTTAGTATACCTCACACATATTCTAGTCACACTGTACCACTATAACTCTGATTCTCTAGTTATATAACATTAGGTTAGTATACCTCACACATATTCTAGTCACACTGTACCACTATAACTCTGATTCTCTAAAGTTATATAACATTAGGTTAGTATACCTCACACATATTATAGTCACACTGTACCACTATAACTCTGATTCTCTAGTTATATAACATTAGGTTAGTATACCTCACACATATTATAGTCACACTGTACCACTATAACTCTGATTCTCTAGTTATATAACATTAGGTTAGTATACCTCACACATATTCTAGTCACCCTGTACCACTATAACTCTGATTCTCTAAAGTTATATAACATTAGGTTAGTATACCTCACACATATTCTAGTCACACTGTACCACTATAACTCTGATTCTCTAAAGTTATATAACATTAGGTTAGTATACCTCACACATATTATAGTCACACTGTACCACTATAACTCTGATTCTCTAGTTATATAACATTAGGTTAGTATACCTCACACATATTCTAGTCACACTGTACCACTATAACTCTGTTTCTCTAAAGTTATATAACATTAGGTTAGTATACCTCACACATATTCTAGTCACACTGTACCACTATAACTCTGATTCTCTAAAGTTATATAACATTAGGTTAGTATACCTCACACATATTCTAGTCACACTGTACCACTATAACTCTGATTCTCTAGTTATATAACATTAGGTTAGTATACCTCACACATATTCTAGTCACACTGTACCACTATAACTCTGATTCTCTAAAGTTATATAACATTAGGTTAGTATACCTCACACATATTCTAGTCACACTGTACCACTATAACTCTGATTCTCTAAAGTTATATAACATTAGGTTAGTATACCTCACACATATTCTAGTCACACTGTACCACTATAACTCTGATTCTCTAAAGTTATATAACATTAGGTTAGTATACCTCACACATATTCTAGTCACACTGTACCACTATAACTCTGATTCTCTAAAGTTATATAACATTAGGTTAGTATACCTCACACATATTCTAGTCACACTGTACCACTATAACTCTGATTCTCTAAAGTTATATAACATTAGGTTAGTATACCTCACACATATTATAGTCACACTGTACCACTATAACTCTGATTCTCTAAAGTTATATAACATTAGGTATAATATACCTCACACATATTCTAGTCACACTGTACCACTATAACTCTGATTCTCTAAAGTTATATAACATTAGGTTAGTATACCTCACACATATTCTAGTCACACTGTACCACTATAACTCTGATTCTCTAGTTATATAACATTAGGTTAGTATACCTCACACATATTCTAGTCACACTGTACCACTATAACTCTGATTCTCTAAAGTTATATAACATTAGGTTAGTATACCTCACACATATTCTAGTCACACTGTACCACTATAACTCTGATTCTCTAAAGTTATATAACATTAGGTATAATATACCTCACACATATTCTAGTCACACTGTACCACTATAACTCTGATTCTCTAAAGTTATATAACATTAGGTATAATATACCTCACACATATTCCAGCCACACTGTACCACTATAACTCTGATTCTCTAAAGTTATATAACATTAGGTTAGTATACCTCACACATATTCCAGCCACACTGTAGTCTCTCAGGTAGTTCTGGTATCAAATTACGACTCTGGTTATCTAACATACACCCTCTGAGATCCATCTTTTTTATCATCTGGTCCCCTATATTCTTTATCTTGACATGGAAACAGTGAAAGTAGGCGTGTCTTAAGAAATCTGTTCTACGTCCTCTAACTAGTGTGTTACATTCTCTCCACTGACAATGGAATTCTCCATCTGATAAGACCAAAATAGGAATACATGTAATAATGATAATTATTATAACTCAGTTTATATTTTCTCTACATTTATAAAACAGATCTAATGACTATTTTGTTACATGAAGATCAAATTGTGAATCTTGTTTAATACATTTGTAGTTCTAATGACTTTTGTCCCTAGTGAAATAATCTCAATGACAGTTTTCTCTACTGATAATAATCTACAAACAGCACACTTCTAATGGTTGGATCTTACTTGTATTAATGTGATTATATCTACTATGCTAGAAACCAGGGGTATACAAATATTTTAAACAATAATATTGCCACAGTTTGCCTACCTCTCCCAAGGATTTAGATCAATTATTGGATGATAGTGCTTCCTTTAAATTGGTTACAATTGTTGTTCTAAAAACAATTTTATATTAAATATTACTTCATTAGAAGTTCTATTTGTGTTTTTGTAATTACCAGATTGTTTCAGATTTCCTAGATTTCCTTTAGTACAATAAAGCACTATTTTCTGGTTATTTGGACAATAGTAACTTTATTGGCCCCCTTGACACAAACTATTCCCCTCCTCTTGGCATCTCTGTTTGGTTCGGTTAATGATGTTTAATGCCACTTTCAACAATATTTCAGTTATATCAGTCAGTTTTATTGGTGGAGTTAATTGCAGACCCGTCCCAAGTCACTGACAAACTTCATCACATAATGTTGTATAGAGTACACTTACAACATTTGAACTCACAACTTTTGTCGTGATAGGCACTGATTGCACAGCTAGTTGTAAATCCAACTACCATACGATCACAACCATGATGGCCCCTCTTGGCGTCTAGGGGAAAAATAAACTTGCTATTGTCCTCATAGACAATAAACAGGTGCTAACAGTTTTCTGAAGAAGTATATGAAATAATGCTATATCCTTCCAGCCACCAGCTCTTTGGCTTAAGTTCTGGGAACCTTTATCAGTACCCAGTCATATGAATGTATGTTATAAAGATTATTTACTAGACAAACTGGTCTTACATGTATGTGACCTTCCAAGGTAAAATATACCTTGTACATCCTGTTAAAACTGTTGATGATTGATGTAAGAGTAATACACATACCTTCTAGTTCTAATTTACACAGGTTGTGAAGTACCATCAGATGTTGAGTCATGTGAGATAGGAAATCCTCCATTGTCCTGAACACCTGATCACATTTATCCCATTCACACAAAAACATCAATTCTGACATCAAAATCTTTGTTACTTTTGTGTTTGGCTTTGGTGGCATTTTTCCTGATAAATTATTCTGAAATCAAAAAATTCTACAAAACTCTGACATGTGTGATATAAAATTATTTGTTTTTAATATGTGTTTAGTTTTGGTGGTAATTTCCTGATGAGGTGTTCTGTAAAACTGAAAAAATTCTCACCACCTAGAACATTAAAATCTTTGTTTCGGTTGTGTTTGGTTTTGTTGGCTTTTTATCCTGATGAGGTGTTCTAAAAACTAAAGAGAAAAAAATTCTCACCATCTAGAACATTAAAGTCTTTGTTTCGGTTGTGTTTACTTTTGGTAGTAATTTTCCTGATAAGGTGTTCTGTTAAATCCTCCATCAACTAGAACATTAAAATCTTTGTTTCAGTAGTGTTTAGTTTTGGTAGTAATTTCCCTGATAAGGTGTTCTGTTAAATCCTCCATCAACTAGAACATTAAAATCTTTGTTTCAGTAGTGTTTAGTTTTGGTAGTAATTTTCCTGATAAGGTGTTCTGTTAAAACCACCATCAACTAGAACATTAAAATCTTTGTTTCAGTAGTGTTTAGTTTTGGTAGTAATTTTCCTGATAAGGTGTTCTGTTAAATCCTCCATCAACTAGAACATTAAAATCTTTGTTTCAGTAGTGTTTAGTTTTGGAAGTAATTTTCCTGATAAGGTGTTCTGTTAAATCCTCCATCAACTAGAACATTAAAATCTTTGTTTCAGTAGTGTTTAGTTTTGGTAGTAATTTTCCTGATAAGGTGTCTGTTAAATTCTCCATCAACTAGAACATTAAAATCTTCGTTTCGGTTGTGTTTACTTTTGGTAGTAATTTTCCTGATAAGGTGTTCTGTTAAATCCTCCATCAACTAGAACATTAAAATCTTTGTTTCAGTAGTGTTTAGTTTTGGTAGTAATTTTCCTGATAAGGTGTTCTGTTAAATCCTCCATCAACTAGAACATTAAAATCTTTGTTTCAGTAGTGTTTAGTTTTGGTAGTAATTTTCATGATAAGGTGTTCTGTTAAATCCTCCATCAACTAGAACATTAAAATCTTTGTTTCGGTAGTGTTTAGTTTTGGTAGTCATTTTCCTGATAAGGTGTTCTGTTAAATCCTCCATCAACTAGAACATTAAAATCTTTGTTTCAGTAGTGTTTAGTTTTGGTAGTAATTTTCCTGATAAGGTGTTCTGTTAAATCCTCCATCAACTAGAACATTAAAATCTTTGTTTCAGTAGTGTTTAGTTTTGGTAGTAATTTTCCTGATAAGGTGTTCTGTTAAATCCTCCATCAACTAGAACATTAAAATCTTTGTTTCAGTAGTGTTTAGTTTTGGTAGTAATTTTCATGATAAGGTGTTCTGTTAAATCCTCCATCAACTAGAACATTAAAATCTTTGTTTCAGTAGTGTTTAGTTTTGGTAGTAATTTCCCTGATAAAGTGTTCTGTTAAATCCTCCATCAACTAGAACATTAAAATCTTTGTTTCAGTAGTGTTTAGTTTTGGTAGTAATTTTCCTGATAAGGTGTTCTGTTAAAAACCACCATCAACTAGAACATTAAAATCTTTGTTTCAGTAGTGTTTAGTTTTGGTAGTAATTTTCCTGATAAGCTGTTCTGTTAAATCCTCCATCAACTAGAACATTAAAATCTTTGTTTCAGTAGTGTTTAGTTTTGGAAGTAATTTTCCTGATAAGGTGTTCTGTTAAATCCTCCATCAACTAGAACATTAAAATCTTTGTTTCAGTAGTGTTTAGTTTTGGTAGTAATTTTCCTGATAAGGTGTTCTGTTAAATCCTCCATCAACTAGAACATTAAAATCTTTGTTTCAGTAGTGTTTAGTTTTGGTTGTAATTTTCCTGATAAGGTGTTCTGTTAAATCCTCCATCAACTAGAACATTAAAATCTTTGTTTCAGTAGTGTTTAGTTTTGGTAGTAATTTTCCTGATAAGGTGTTCTGTTAAATCCTCCATCAACTAGAACATTAAAATCTTTGTTTCAGTAGTGTTTAGTTTTGGTAGTAATTTTCCTGATAAGGTGTTCTGTTAAATCCTCCATCAACCATGTCAACTAACAACAAAATCTTTGTTTTTGATGGATTTTCCTTTTGAGGTTTAAAAAAATAAAAACAAACATGATATATATCCTGTTTATTTTGTGCTTGGTTTCATTTAGGTGGCATTTGCCACATTGCTGCAATCCAACAACCATCTAATTTTAATTAATTGGTAGATTGCATTTTCCTGATGAGATCTCCTGAAGAAAAAAAAATTGTCCACCAACTTTGACCAGGTTTTATTGGAGCTCCGAATTATATGTTTCCTTACCCAGTGCTATAAATAACTGACAAATTTGTTTTCAGTCATGGTTTTAATCATCGCAATGGACAAATATTCAATTAAAACACATCATTTGAGGAGTTAAAAAATCCGCTGGTCCGAGGTCAGAGACCGGCGATTTGTGGGTTCGGACCTAACATTTTGTAATCCTGTAAAGACTGACGGACCAGTTGAAACTGTGCAATTACAGACTTGAATTAAATAGGACTTTAAAGTCTGAAGGACAGATGTTACTGCATAATTCTAATCCAACATTCATTGCCTCTTTTAATATTGTTAACATTGGATTATGTAATCTGAAATAATTCAAGATCGTTTTAGTGCTTTGCCATGTGTGTTTTGTTCTGTACAAACCTCTGGTAATTAACAGAGCACACACATCTGGGATGGTTGTAACAGAATAGCTTAAGATCAGTTTTGCACTTTACGGAAACAATAATTCTTTCGATAATACTTAAGCGTATTAGAATAGTGAAGCAGTTCAAACATAAAAATGGCCCGAAACTCCGAAAGTCGTGCAGCTCATGATGCTGACAACAATAAATTACATAATGAAAAAACACCACAACTAACAAAAGATCGAAGATACGAGTGGCTTAAACGGAAGAGAACATTTCAAACATCGTGAAAAGGAAAACATTTCTTGGGTTGAGGCAAGTGGTAGGCTGATAACCCCGACGATCTAATCTCGTTGCAATTAAACCTCTGAAGACATTTTCTGTTCCGTATTTGTGGAAGTCTACTCTCAACGAGATTACCGGCGATCATGCTAATGAAAATTATGAAGAATATATGGGGGGTAAATACTGTAGACTATATCCATAATTTGCAAAAAAAAAAAAAATCCTTTAATAAAGGTACAACCAATACATGAAAATTGACTGTTTGATAGCCCAAGACAAAATGAAAAGCAGATTTTTTAAAATTAAGTGTACAGCAGCATCTGATCAGGTATTAAATTGCCAACCTTCCACTTGTGAAAAAGCAACAAAAATAACAAAGTTGGTACTCAATTATTTGCAATAAATTATATTAAAAAATATCTTGAGTATTCTGAACTTACTGAAGTATTTTGATAAATCTATTCTACATTTTGGTATAAAATAACTATATTTGAATCAGAAATGTACTTTGGAAGCAAACATTTGACATATTATCTTTGCTATTGACATTTACGCTATAAAGATATTATATACATGTATGTATTTTGCAGATTTCAAGCTTTAGCTAGTTCTAGACCAATCAAGTCATTATCAGAATCAAAACAATTAATTTTTCTAATAGAGTTACATACAGTAATTTACGATTCAGTTTTATTCCCATTTTGCTCAAAATGAAAACGGAATTCTTGCAATATTATGAAAAGCTTTATCATACATGGCAATGTGCTTTTTTTGTTCGTTACACGATTAACAGAAATATTTACATGTTCCTTTCACTTTCAGTCAGTGTCTATGCATTACAATTTACATACGTTGACTTTGGAATTTTTATTGATATATCGATACCGTCTTGTGCTTGTGAATGGATATATCGTGAAGATACATCTCCCTGTCCCGTGGTTTTTATTACTACCATGCTCACACGAGTTTGAAATTATATTCATAGGGTCATTGCTGAATGTTCAAGCTCGCTGTGGCAAGCAGCACAATAATTTAAAAGAACTCGATTATGATCACAAATTACGCGAGAGAGAAAAGATAGTGTTATTTTATATATATTTCAAATTTAAATATTTTACCAAATATAGTTGTGCAAGTTATTTTTGTGTTCTAATCTACGTTTTCAACTTCATAATAATGATTTTCACAATCTAATTTTCGTTGCCTGAAATCCTTTGAATCCGCGGTGGACTGGTATTTTTGGTGGATCAAATTAAAAGTAACGAGCCTAGCGCGCGTAACATCAGTAAACCAGTCGGAGGAAAAGTAAAATAAAAAACAATTCGGATCGGCAGATATTTTAACATTCCGGAGAAAGGGGATTTTTTGAAAATTACCGCTATAAACTATGTAATCTTTTCTGTTTTTGTGGATAAAAAAACAAAAATTGGTCATGAATTCACTGTAGAATTGTATTGGGTGGGGGGTGTTGCTTGCTTTATTTGTTTGCTTTGTTTTGCTTTGTTTTGGTAAGTAAGTAAGTAATGACTTTATTTCAAGAGGGTAACAGTTGGCGAGGGGATAATAACATCTTGAAAGTGCGAAACCTATCTCAAATGGAGGGGCCTAGGTGGCTCAATGAGTTGGGTCGCTGGATCTAACAACTCATACAAGCCTATCACCAATACGGCGTGGGTTCAAGCCCGGCTTTGTACATTACAAAACGGTGCACTCGACTCGTAGCCGCATGTGATAAAGTTTACCAGTTGCTTGCCCATGGTCGGTGGTTCTCTCCGGGTACTCTGGTTTCCTCCACCACTAAAACTGGTCGCCATGATATAGCTGAAATTTTGTTGAAAGTGGCATTAAAACACAAAAAATCAATCAATCAATCAATCAATCTATCTATAGTAATGCTACTGTCCGTCTGTCCTTCATTCTGTCAGTCTTTCTGTAACATTTTTGTGAACACTCTAGAGGCCACATCTGTTATTCCGTTTTGACCAAACTTGGTCCACACTTTGTACATACATCTGGAAGCCTCAGTACTGATTTCCAAGTTCAAATGTCAAAGGTCTAGGTCACATTTGAACTTTAACCATTTTCTGGTGTTTATCCTTGTGAAGACGCTAGCCTACATCTTTCAGTGGATTTTGACCAAACTTAGTCGACACTTATTACATACAAAGCCTTGAAGCCTATTTTGAAGGTCAAAGGTCAAGGTCACAGTTGGACTTAAGTTTTAGCCATTTAACAGTGAGGGGATATGTCATGCTTTGCGTTTCCTTTGTTATAGTATTAAGTGGTTATTATCAAATGTGCATAGCCTTACAAGTGACAGTACATACAAGAGGCAGCAATCCCTTTTTATAAGGGACACTTACAATATCTATTAAAAATAGGGCGTAATTACTGAAAGGTCCGCAATTGGAAAAAATATAATTATTTGGCGTAAAATCGTGATTTTTCACACGAAATACCCAAAAAAAATTCGCACCTACTTCCGCTCGGCTCAATTTTTTTAAGTGTGCCCTCCCCTAACTTGAAATCCTGGATCCGCCCCTGGATATGGCATAAAGTATACTTGAGATTTATTGCAGAACTCTTGGGATTTTTTTTTTTTTCAAAACAATACTCTTAAACCAGATTGTTTTTATACTTTTGTAAAGCAGAATATTTTTTTTGTGGCCAATGCTGTGACAACCCCCCCCCCCCCCCCCCCCTTTCAAGTTAAATGGTCGTTCCCTAGCCTGCTTAAGTTTTGAAGGAAAGTTTCCAGTACAAAGATGCTGAAAATGTGGGCTAACGACTCGTAAATAACAGTAGCTGACATTTTCAAAATATTAGGACTTGTACCTTCCAAACCACTGGATTTGTGAATATTCAACTTCAAAAGTTCAGTAAGTCCTTCTTCTGGTAGTATGGCTGTATGCAAGTATATGAAAATGTATTTTCGAGCCAAAGCTTGGAATTAACCCAATTATCTAATTTTTCAGTGGACGCATTCAAGTTGGAATTTTTGATGATGCGTTCAGCCACTGACGAAAAATGGTTATTAAAATTATTACAAATATCTCCAATATTATCACATTTTTTACCATCAATATCTATACATTTTATATGACATTTTGATACTGAGTTCACCTACATTATTACCAGATTTAAAAGCCTCAGCAAAATAATTAGCTTTACTGGTTCTAATGGATGATGTCAATTTGTTTCTATATTTTTTGAAATTCTGTTTCTAATTCTACTCTCCTTTCATACTTTACATAATCATGAAAATACACAATCCAGCCTCCCCCATTTTTGTTCGTTCTATCTTTTCTATTGTATGTAAAATTATCTAAATCCAATTCACGTGAATTCATTTTGCATTTTTCTTCACTTAAAAATGTTTCACACATACCTAATATATGTGGCTTAAACTCATCTTTCATATTACCAATATTATATTTGATTTCATCCAATTTTGGTAGAATATGTTGAATATTTTGACATGTTATTTTAAGACCTTTTGAATCTGTATAACCATAAATATTATGTTTATATTGACTAAAAGTATCCGCATGACCATGGCATTTCTCAGACATACCATGAGAACAGTCATTCTTATCAGTAAACCTAGGAGACTGGTTTTTACTTCTTAAGGTTGATTTTGATCTATTTAACCTGACCTCAGTGGAAGATTTACAATTAGTAATAGAATTAACAGAAATACAACACATGCAATCAAAAGGATCATTTTCACAATTTGAACACAAAGTATTTAAAAGTAAATTAAAGGGATTGATTGAAGTCAAATCAGCTTGCTCTTCTTCGCCGTTTGCCTAGTACCAATGTGGAGGGTAATCATAATGTTCCCAATGCTGCTCTTGACCAGAGGCGTAGCTGCATATACGCTGTCACGCCATGGCGTGCACATCGGCAGGTTAAAAAAAAAAGAATAAAAAAAAAGATGTATTGTTAATTTTAACAGTATAATTAATATATCGCTAATAAGACGTGCTAGTTACTTTTGTATGGTAATTATGTGATGGACAAGTCGAGCGGACGCATTGTATACCTTTAAGACGTCGATATCCAGTTGTGGTCCATGCGTTAGAACGCTTACAAAACCAAGGCGATGACAAAGTTTCTTCGAGATTTTGAAGTGGACTTGTGCAAAGCAATGGAGGTGTTCGTATCTGCTAAGACACGAAGGGCAGATTTTGGACAATTTTAAGAAATTCTTGTCTATCAAAGTCATTAAAATAGTGCTTGATTCTATGCTTTAGGAAACCCAGAGTACAGGAAATGACCCAATCAGTATAAAGTCTGGAGAGATAAAGAGCAAACTTGTGACGCAGTCATATATGCTCCAAAATATAAAATCAAGATACAACAAAAATATCTCCTCCATCTGTACACTACAGGGGGGGATCCGGCGCCCCCCCCCCCCCCCCCCCCCCCCCTAAAATTGGAAAAAATATGATTTTTTGGCGTAAAATCGTGATTTTTCACACGAAATACCCCAAAAAATTTTCGCGCCTTCCTCCGTTCGGCGCAAATTTTTTTGAAGTGCGCCCCCCCCCCCCTAACTTGAAATCCTGGATCCGCCCCTGCACTCTGTGAAACAGGAGATGAGAACATATATCATTTTTTTTGGGTCTGTTCTAGTCTGAAAAGTACACGGGAAAGGCACCTCCAGAAAATACAAGAATATCTGGATAGTTTAAGAAATGGATTATATCAGGATATACAGGATGCAGATATGCTGGTCCAGCTCTTGATGGATTATACAAGTCAAGAAATAAACTATGGAATTCGTATTAAACAAAAACAGTATATGGAAATGGAAAGCCTAAGTAGGATCTTCTGCTATGATATGCATGTCAGCAGACTGCGGCAGATGGCGGGCAAGGAGTAGCGGGTTGACAAGTAATAGTGACAAACAGTGCTATTTTTACCATTTTAATCGAACAGCAATGATTGTACAGTGCTATAGCATTATTTTACCTTTTAAGCATATTATAAACTATTTTATCCGATTAGTGCTTTTAAAAGTGTATGATGTTTTATTAACGCTTGCCTCCAAGATCCCTTTTATATCGAAATATAGCGAGCCTTATTTTATTGTGACTTTTACACATAAATGTAAAGAATATTACTCATCATTAGAAAACTAGTGATTTTAACCGAATAGTGTTTTAGTGTGCCTGGATTGAATACCAATTTTTAAATGAACATTTTTACAATTTTTATTAAATCTGAAGCGAACATTCTTTTTAAGCTAGACCGATCCTATAATTTCACGTTCCGCTATATAGATGATGTCCTTTCACTTAACAATTCTAGGTTCGGTGATTTCGTTGATTGCATCTATCCTATCGAGCTTGAAATAAAGGATACCACAGATACAGATAGGTCTGCTTCATACCTTGACCTGCACCTCGAAATTGACAGTTATGATTCTGGACTTCAGTGGTGTATACGTTGGCAACAACGGTTATCCAGACAGTGGATGAAGATTCAAGATAGGTAACAGGTAAGGTAACAGGTTAAGAACTTTCCATTCATATGTAGCAACATTCCAGCAGCACCTGCATATGGAGTATATATCTTTCAGTTCATACGATATTCCAGAGCGTGTGGTTCCTATCAGGATTTCCTTGATAGAGGGTTGCTGTTAACAAGGAAGCTACTGAACCAAGGGTTCCTCTTAGTTAAGTTGAAATCATCACTTCGAAAGTTTACGGTCGCCATCATGACTTGGTTGACCGTTATGGAATATCTGTCACAAATGACCACGGATATGTTCCTCTCGTTGTAAACACTTCCCGCTCCTTTCCTCATTCATGACTTATCACTGGGTTTGTAACTAGATTACCACGACGGGTGCCACTAGTGGAGCAGGAACTGCCAACCCTTCCGGAGCACCTGAGTTCACCCCCGGTTTTTAGTGGGGTTCGTGTTACTCGATCTTTAGTTTTATATGTATGTTTTGTAGATCGTTGTTTGTCCTTTTGTACTTTTTCTTTTGGCCATTGTGTTGTCTGTTCTTCTCCGATATACTGATTCTGATTAATCCTTAGGTATTTTCAAACTCTTCTTGTCCTTTTGTACTTTTTCTTTTGACCATTGTGTTGTCTGTTCTTCTTCGATATACTGATTCTGATTATCCCTTTGGTATCTTCAAACTCTTCACACATAATACAAGCTGAGTGGGCCTTCATACGTTTTAAATCTTCTATAAACATAGATCTAAATAAAGCATTATACCATCGTCTTACTCAAGTGAACTTAGACGGGTTTGGTCATCTTGTTTAGACCCTTTGATTTACTTGCTCCGAAAGACTTTTAAATTATTTGATTTTCTAACCAGGTGATGTTTATTTCAGTAACGCGTACTAAATTCTATATCTACGTTTTTATAGAGTTTTGTGCCAGCTTACCATTTTCCAAGTGACACGATACCTAATGGTTTTACTAGAAGCAAAAACACAGTAAACAGTATTATAACCGACTTGTCGTTTTTCAGATGAACGTTATACTGACTGGACAATCGGTAGTACAGACAATAGTCAGAAGTCAGCAGTTAAAACACACTTCGGAGCCTTATCATAGGTAGAATGAGATTATTATTGTTTTTAATTTTCTGTGTATAAATATTTTTGATTCTGTCACCATGATGTGTCTTTTGCATTATCAATGTCATCAATAAATGTGATTTTCATGAAATTTTACATTATGTACAAATAAATCATTTCTTCAAAAGCAAGAACTACACTTATCATATAATTTGCCATAAGTGCATTCAATTTTATAACTTGTCCATACGGTTTTTAGTGAGATCAATGCACGAGTTTAGCCGAAATCCAATGTCAAAAGTTGTTTGTGTGGATGTTTTTATGAATTATTCAGTTTAAAAATATGCTTGTAGAAAACTATGGTCTTTTATCTGATATTATACGATACTCCCCATTAAAACTTTGTTGAATTCAGATTTAAATGGGCGGGGCTTATACCATGGTACAACATGAGGGTCTGAATATTGCATCATAGCCTAAGGTTCGTGCCAAATGTCAAATATTTGATTTCTGATACAAAACTTCTATACTATCTCATGTTTTATTTACGTTATTTGTGTTTGTTTGTATATAGTGGTATCTAACACATGTTGTGTTGTGTATTTCTTCCTCTTGTGTACCCCATGCTGCCAATTTTTCTGGATTGTCCATTTTGATTGCACCTTAGGTATTCTCTAACGTTTATTTACTGGTGAACTTATTTTAAAAAACTCATCTTTCGGATTGGTTTGTTTAAATAATTTAATTTGTATGAACCGTGTTATATATTTAAGAAATAATTCATGGCAGCCTTAGATTTGTGCTCATTTAACCATGGGTTGGGAATTTATATTCGATTATTTTTCCCCAGAGTGTAAGCGAGGGATAAAATACGAATATAAATGCCCAACCCATGGTTAAATGTACACAAATCTACGGCTGCCATGAATTATTTCTTTTCTAATATGACAAATACGGTAATTTTTATGACCCTAGGCAACCTTAGAATCCGCCACACAATGGCTGTTCCGTTTAGCCCCCTTCACATATGATGACGGAATCAGCGCAATTTGAGCATCTTTAAAAAAAAAAAAGGGAGCAACAAGTACCTGTGCTTTGGTCCAATGATTTAAATTGGTCCAAAGTGGATGCCATGAGTGTTGCATGTGACAGAGAATTCCATAAGACAACTGTGTGTGGGAAATAAATGTACTTGAAATAATTTGTTCTAGTGTTGAAAAGTTGGTACTGTATACTGGTTGACGATATATAGGCCGTCATATTAGAAATAATACTTAATCCACAAGAAATAACATATTATCAATTTATAAACATTGTATATATTAAGTAAATACCAAGCATTTACAAGTTAATTAATATTTATTTACAGTGGGTAAAACAGTTTATTAAAAACAATTAAAACATAAGCTAGCTATAGAGATTTTACAACCAATGAACAGCATACAACACAGATAACATCACATCATATGTTAATTTTAACATGTAAACAAAACGTAAAAGCAATCTTGTTATTCAGCATTCTAGTAAGTAAAAATTTTTTTTTATTGGGATTAAAACAATTAATACAACCCAGACATTTTTAATCTACATTCCCCCTCCCCCCCCTTTACTTATACAACCCAGACATTTTTAATCTACATTCCCCCTTTACTTATACACTCCAGTGTCACTTTAAACAATTACACTTGCTATGTGTTCTCTCTGTGTGTTTGTATAATGTTCATACACACTAAAACATCTTTGGTTTATCTCTAAAGGCTTCAGTACAGGATGAGTTGTAAATGCTGACAAGTTAATGTTAAATAGATGTCCAGGTAATAGGTTGGAGGAACCCTTGTCTCTAACATAGGTCACAGACACATCAGCTGTAAAGAGAGAGATAAATATAATATAGATGTCCAGGGAATGGGTTGTTGGAACCCCTTGTCTCTAACGTAGGTCACAAACACATCAGCTGTAATGAGAGAGATAAATATAATATAGATGTCCAGGGAATAGGTTGGTTGAACCCTTGTCTCTAACATAGATTACAAACACATCACCTGTAAAGAGATAGATAAATATAATATAGATGTCCAGGGAATAGGTTGGTTGAACCCTTGTCTCCAACATAGGTCACAAACACATCAGCTGTAAAGAGAGAGATAAATATTATATAGATGTCCAGGGAATAGGCTGGTTGAACCCTTGTCTCTAACATAGGTCACAAACACATCAGCTGTAAAGAGATAGATAAATATTATATAGATGTCCAGGGAATAGGTTGGTTGAACCCTTGTCTCTAACATAGGTCACAAACACATCACCTGTAAAGAGATAGATAAATATTATATAGATGTCCAGGGAATAGGTTGGTTGAACCCTTGTCTCTAACATAGGTCACAAACACATCACCTGTAAAGAGATAGATAAATATTATATAGATGTCCAGGGAATAGGTTGGTTGAACCCTTGTCTCTAACATAGGTCACAAACACATCAGCTGTATAAAATGGAAGTATACCTTTCAAATGGTACCCATAATACAACATTGTAATTCAAAAAACAAAAGTAATAATGCATTAGTCTCTTCTATTAATAGAGTTAAAAAAATAAATTTTCCAACTACATTCTCCCTTTACCTGTAAACTCCAGAATCATTCCAGATTGCATTGGTACAAAATTAAAGATCATAGATCAACCCAACAGGTCATGGGTTCGATGCCCTGTTGTATCATCATAGATCGTGGGTTGGATGCTCGATCAGGACAAGTCAGAAGATCTTTGGTTCGATGCTCGATCAGGACAAGTCAGAAGATCTTTGGTTCAATGCTTGATCAGGACAAGTCAGAAGATCTTTGGTTTGATGCTCGATCAGGACAAGTCAGAAGATCTTTGGTTCAATGCTCGATCAGGACAAGTCAGAAGATCTTTGGTTCGATGTCCGTTTTAGTGAACACAAAGACAATAATTAATATATTTGTTTCTCTGTTAATCGCAGCATTAAAGAGTAAAACCTAAGATTGATGTGCCTGGGCCGAGTGGAGCAACTAATCTACCACAGAATTGCACCTAGCTTTTGAGCAGCTTTGACAGTAATTATATTACAAATACATAGCACTAGCTTTTGACAGTAATTGTATTACAAATACATACCGCCTAGCTTTTGAGCAGCTTTGACAGTATATATATTACAAATACATACCACCTAGCTTTTGAGCAGTTTTGACAGTAATTATATTACAAATACATACCACCTAGCTTTTGAGCAGCTTTGACAGTAATTATATTACAAATACATAGCACTAGCTTTTGAGCAGCTTTGACAGTAATTGTATTACAAATACATACCGCCTAGCTTTTGAGCAGCTTTGACAGTATATATATTACAAATACATACCACCTAGCTTTTGAGCAGTTTTGACAGTAATTATATTACAAATACATACCACCTAGCTTTTGAGCAGCTTTGACAGTAATTATATTACAAATACATACCGCCTAGCTTTTGAGCAGCTTTGACAGTAATTATATTACAAATACATACCACCTAGCTTTTGAGCAGTTTTGACAGTAATTATATTACAAATACATACCACCTAGCTTTTGAGCAGCTTTGACAGTAATTATATTACAAATACATACCACCTAGCTTTTGAGCAGTTTTGACAGTAATTATATTACAAATACATACCACCTAGCTTTTGAGCAGTTTTGACAGTAATTGTATTACAAATACATACCACCTAGCTTTTGAGCAGCTTTGACAGTAATTATATTACAAATACATACCACCTAGCTTTTGAGCAGCTTTGACAGTAATTATATTACAAATACATACCACCTAGCTTTTGAGCAGATTTGACAGTAATTATATAACAAATACATACCACCTAGCTTTTGAGCAGTTTTGACAGTAATTGTATTACAAATACATACTGCCTAGCTTTTGAGCAGCTTTGACAGTAATTATATAACAAATACATACCACCTAGCTTTTGAGCAGCTTTGACAGTCACTACTTTTTTATCTCCCAAATCTTGATCTGGCTTTTCTAATATCACATTACGTTCATTAAAATCCACAAAAATAAAAATGTATCTAGCTGATGGTATATCGAGGATGTCTTCATGTCTCCTTACTAAGTGGGGGATAATCTGCATTGTCTTTCCTCTCCTACTTAACAATAAAGCTGAAGTAACCAATGATTTATGTAATGGCTGGGTTTCTGCATAAAAACTAAGAATACATATCTTGTTGGCCAGTACAGGTTTTCGGTATATCTGATCCAATATACTTGACGGTCTCTGAAACATAGTTAAATTGTAAAATGTGATCTAAAACAAAAACTAGTGTAGCTTGTGAAGAGGAAGTTGTATACTGTGTATAAGTATAAAATAAACTGATACAAATACCGTCTTTTTGGTTCAATTCGTTCAACCTGTTAGTTTGGTTTCAAATGTATTGTTTTCCTCATGACAATATATATTTTCTTTTAAATTCCAGGGGTCCGTTGTTGAACTTGTGATTAAACTAATCATATAATTAGCCCTAATTATATTTTTAATTCCTAATCACATACTTAGCTAATGCAATGATTAAATTCTGTTGCTGAACTAATCAATGTATATTAACTAATCATATTTAATCATTGCATTAGCTAATTATGTGATTAGGAATTTAAAATGTAATTAGGGCTAATCATAAGTTCAACAATGGACACCTGTAGATTTATTATTTATCTAAATTAAATTTTCATGGAAACAAAAGTTGAATTTATTTTAATAAAACTTACATCAGCCAAGTCAGTGTTTTCGTCCTAATACACAATTTCTATTATTTATTACAAATACATTCTTTGACAGATGTTGTCTTCACGGTTCTTACATTTATATGATATATACATATTTATAACTTCGCAGGTGAATCTAAATTTAAATACATAAGAACTTAATCAAGGGTTTGAAATTATGATGCTTAAAGCCACTTTCAAAAGTAGTTAATTTATATGGTGGAGTTATATTGGTTGAGGAAACTGACAAACTTAATGTTGCATCGAGTACACCTCGCCATGAGCGTGACTCGAACTCATTACTTTAGTGGTGATGGACACTGATTGCATATATAGGAATTTGCATTTCCAACTACCATACAGTCACGACAACGACGGCCTTGAACTTAACCTAACTCGAACTGCAGTTTTATATGTATGTTTTGTAGATTGTTGTTTGTCCTTTTGTCCTTTTTCTTTTGGCCATTGTGTTGTCTGTTCTTCTTTGATATACAGATTCTGATTACCCCTTTGGTATCTTCAAACTCTTCTAACTTAAACAATATTAAAACTAGGAAGAACTGTTTTAGATACCTAAAACTTGTGTCTCCCCTTAATGTTATGGCCCGGACAAGAAAATACTATTTAAAAAACAATTATTTGACCTTGAGATCAAAAGTCAAGGTCCCACGAAGGTCATTACGGTACGCGACACACCGCCTTATGCAGTGGCGTAGCTACGTTAGGCTCAAGTAGGCACGTGCCTATACATAAATTTGACATTTTTTTTCATAAATCAATGCTCCACTTTCCTACTGGAATACGCATGTAGATATTATTCCATGATTAAATCTATAATGAAAATAATAAAAATGTAGAGAGCGAATTATCCTGTAGACAACCCATCTGACTACTGGAAAATATTCCTATGTCTTGTCTTCTTGGATCATTTAGTGGAAGAGATATTAAAGTGAGTGGATGAGCGTTAGTTTTTGGGGGAGGAGGCATTCCACAACAGCCCTGCAAGTCTTGAGAAAAACCTTACACCTCAAATAGTTGATAGATTGTTCAATACCTATCAGAGAGATTTACCAAGGCAAGTAGATTATATGGATGAGGTTGAGTGCTGGAAAATCAGGTGGGCTCTCGTAGATGAAAAGCCAGAGAGACTACTCGACACTCTGCATGCAACAAACCGTGACTTATACCCGGCTATATACACCATCATCAGTATCATACTGACAATGTCGGTGTCATCGGCAACAAGCGAGATATCTTTCAGTGCAATAAGACTCGTGAAATCCTTCTTAAGGTAGACTATTGGCGATGAAAGACTGTCCAACTTATCACTCTGCTCATACACAGACATGTGCATGTCGACTTGAATGTGATTATTGATAACTTTTCATTAACTTATGCAAGTGAAAACAATGAATAATTCATGATGAATAAAAATTCAGAGAGTAACCTCTATCATACATGTATTGTGTTATTCCTTTCGGCATTAAGGTTTCGAAGGGTATAAAGTAACGTGACCATCCGTCCGTCCGCGAGGGATCTGTCTTGGTAGTCAAGGACGTTAAAGTTCTACCTCAGTCCGTAGTGGCATTGTCAAAAAAAGGAGAAAATAATATGAATTTCATGTTGTTAAACGCACTTCAAAAATGATCAAAAACGTCACCTTTTCTGTTGTATAACCCGTGAGCTTCCGGGGGCTTTGCACCATGGATCCCATTGAGCTACCCCAGTCCCCTCGCCGACACAGCTTGTGCCTATGCTTCTCCATTATTCTGGCTACGCCCCTGTTATGGTCATGCACCCACATACCAAAAATATAATTGACCTACCTGGAAAGGCAAAAAAGGTATGGTCTGGACAAGCTTTGCTGAGAAGATGCGGAAGAAAAAATCAGACTAAAACAATATGTCTCCCTTCGTTCGAAGGAAAGACATAATAATACAATACTGTCGCTTTACTTAGTGCATGCTCAGTTTTGGAAAACAACTGAGGAATATTTAATTAGTGAGAACGAATCAAGAGAACATGAAGATTTTGTCTGAACGAAATAAACAGAGGAATATTTAATTAGTGAGAATGAATCAAAAGAACATGAAGATTTTGTCTGAACCAAATAAACAGAGGAATATTTAATTACTGAGAATGAATCAAAAGAACATGAAGATTTTGTCTGTGCCAAATAAACAGAGGAATATTTAATTAGTGAGAATGAATCAAAAGAACATGAAGATTTTGTCTCTACCAAATAAACAGAGGAATATTTAATTAGTGAGAACGAATCAAAAGAACATGAAGATTTTGTCTGAACCAAATAAACAGGAATATTTAATTAGTGAGAATGAATCAAAAGAACATGAAGATTCTGTCTGAACCAAATAAACAGAGGAATATTTAATTACTGAGAATGAATCAAAAGAACATGAAGATTTTGTCTGAACCAAATAAACAGAGGAATATTTAATTAGTGAGAATGAATCAAAAGAACATGAAGATTTTGTCTGAACCAAATAAACAGAGGAATATTTAATTAGTGAGAATGAATCAAAAGAACATGAAGATTTTGTCTGAACCAAATAAACAGAGGAATATTTAATTAGTGAGAATGAATCAAAAGAACATGAAGATTTTGTCTGAACCAAATAAACAGAGGAATATTTAATTAGTGAGAATAAATCAAAAGAACATGAAGATTTTGTCTGAACCAAATAAACAGAGGAATATTTAATTAGTGAGAAGGAATCAAAAGAACATGAAGATTTTGTCTGAACCAAATAAACAGAGTAATATTTAATTAGTGAGAACGAATCAAAAGAACATGAAGATTTTGTCTGAACCAAATAAACAGAGGAATATTTAATTAGTGAGAATGAATCAAAAGAACATGAAGATTTTGTCTGAACCAAATAAACAGAGGAATATTTAATTACTGAGAACGAATCAAAAGAACATGAAGATTTTGTCTGAACCAAATAAACTGAGGAATATTTAATTAGTGAGAACGAATCAAAAGAACATGAAGATTTTGTCTGAACCAAATAAACAGAGGAATATTTAATTAGTGAGAATGAATCAAAAGAACATGAAGATTTTGTCTGTACCAAATAAACAGAGGAATATTTAATTAGTGAGAACGAATCAAAAGAACATGAAGATTTTGTCTGTACCAAATAAACAGAGGAATATTTAATTAGTGAGAACGAATCAAAAGAATATGAAGATTTTGTCTGCCAAATAAACAGAGGAATATTTAATTAGTGAGAATGAATCAAAAGAACATGAAGATTTTGTCTGAACCAAATAAACAGAGGAATATTTAATTAGTGAGAACGAATCAAAAGAACATGAAGAGTTTGTCTGAACCAAATAAACAGAGGAATATTTAATTACTGAGAATGAATCAAAAGAACATGAAGATTTTGTCTGAACAAAATAAACAGAGGAATATTTAATTAGTGAGAATGAATCAAAAGAACATGAAGATTTTGTCTGAACCAAATAAACAGAGGAATATTTAATTACTGAGAACGAATCAAAAGAACATGAAGATTTTGTCTGAACCAAATAAACAGAGGAATATTTAATTAGTGAGAACGAATCAAAAGAACATGAAGATTTTGTCTGAACCAAATAAACAGGAATATTTAATTAGTGAGAATGAATCAAAAGAACATGAAGATTTTGTCTGAACCAAATAAACAGAGGAATATTTAATTAGTGAGAACGAATCAAAAGAACATGAAGATTTTGTCTGAACCAAATAAACAGAGGAATATTTAATTAGTGAGAATGAATCAAAAGAAAATAAAGATTTTGTCTGAACCAAATAAACAGGAATATTTAATTAGTGAGAATGAATCAAAAGAACATGAAGATTTTGTCTAAACCAAATAAACAGAGGAATATTTAATTAGTGAGAATAAATCAAAAGAACATGAAGATTTTGTCTGTGCCAAATAAACAGAGAAATATTTAATTACTGAGAACAAATCAAAAGAACATGAAGATTTTGTCTGAACCAAATAAACAGAGGAATATTTAATTAGTGAGAAAGAATCAAAAGAACATGAAGATTTTGTCTGTGCCAAATAAACAGAGGAATATTTAATTAGTGAGAACGAATCAAAAGAACATGAAGATTTTGTCTGAACCAAATAAACAGAGGAATATTTAATTAGTGAGAACGAATCAAATGAACATGAAGATTTTGTCTGAACCAAACAGAGGAATATTTAAGTAGTGAGAACGAATCAAAAGAACATGAAGATTTTGTCTGAACCAAATAAACAGAGGAATATTTAATTAGTGAGAACGAATCAAAAGAACATGAAGATTTTGTCTGAACCAAATAAACAGAGGAATATTTAATTAGTGAGAATGAATCAAAAGAACATGAAGATTCTGTCTGAACCAAATAAACAGAGGAATATTTAATTACTGAGAATGAATCAAAAGAACATGAAGATTTTGTCTGAACCAAATAAACAGAGGAATATTTAATTAGTGAGAACGAATCAAAAGAACATGAAGATTTTGTCTGTGCCAAATAAACAGAGGAATATTAATTACTGAGAACAAATCAAAAGAACATGAAGATTTTGTCTGAACCAAATAAACAGAGGAATATTTAATTAGTGAGAACGAATCAAAAGAACATGAAGATTTTGTCTGAACCAAATAAACAGAGGAATATTTAATTAGTGAGAAGGAATCAAAAGAACATGAAGATTTTGTCTGAACCAAATAAACAGAGGAATATTTAATTACTGAGAACGAATCAAAAGAACATGAAGATTTTGTCTGAACCAAATAAACTGAGGAATATTTAATTAGTGAGAACGAATCAAAAGAACATGAAGATTTTGTCTGAACCAAATAAACAGAGGAATATTTAATTAGTGAGAATGAATCAAAAGAACATGAAGATTTTGTCTGTACCAAATAAACAGAGGAATATTTAATTAGTGAGAACGAATCAAAAGAACATGAAGATTTTGTCTGTACCAAATAAACAGAGGAATATTTAATTAGTGAGAACGAATCAAAAGAATATGAAGATTTTGTCTGCCAAATAAACAGAGGAATATTTAATTAGTGAGAATGAATCAAAAGAACATGAAGATTTTGTCTGAACCAAATAAACAGAGGAATATTTAATTAGTGAGAACGAATCAAAAGAACATGAAGAGTTTGTCTGAACCAAATAAACAGAGGAATATTTAATTACTGAGAATGAATCAAAAGAACATGAAGATTTTGTCTGAACAAAATAAACAGAGGAATATTTAATTAGTGAGAATGAATCAAAAGAACATGAAGATTTTGTCTGAACCAAATAAACAGAGGAATATTTAATTACTGAGAACGAATCAAAAGAACATGAAGATTTTGTCTGAACCAAATAAACAGAGGAATATTTAATTAGTGAGAACGAATCAAAAGAACATGAAGATTTTGTCTGAACCAAATAAACAGGAATATTTAATTAGTGAGAATGAATCAAAAGAACATGAAGATTTTGTCTGAACCAAATAAACAGAGGAATATTTAATTAGTGAGAACGAATCAAAAGAATATGAAGATTTTGTCTGAACCATATAAACAGAGGAATATTTAATTAGTGAGAATGAATCAAAAGAAAATAAAGATTTTGTCTGAACCAAATAAACAGGAATATTTAATTAGTGAGAATGAATCAAAAGAACATGAAGATTTTGTCTAAACCAAATAAACAGAGGAATATTTAATTAGTGAGAATAAATCAAAAGAACATGAAGATTTTGTCTGTGCCAAATAAACAGAGAAATATTTAATTACTGAGAACAAATCAAAAGAACATGAAGATTTTGTCTGAACAAAATAAACAGAGGAATATTTAATTAGTGAGAATGAATCAAAAGAACATGAAGATTTTGTCTGAACCAAATAAACAGAGGAATATTTAATTACTGAGAACGAATCAAAAGAACATGAAGATTTTGTCTGAACCAAATAAACAGAGGAATATTTAATTAGTGAGAACGAATCAAAAGAACATGAAGATTTTGTCTGAACCAAATAAACAGGAATATTTAATTAGTGAGAATGAATCAAAAGAACATGAAGATTTTGTCTGAACCAAATAAACAGAGGAATATTTAATTAGTGAGAACGAATCAAAAGAACATGAAGATTTTGTCTGAACCAAATAAACAGAGGAATATTTAATTAGTGAGAATGAATCAAAAGAAAATAAAGATTTTGTCTAAACCAAATAAACAGAGGAATATTTAATTAGTGAGAATAAATCAAAAGAACATGAAGATTTTGTCTGAACCAAATAAACAGAGGAATATTTAATTACTGAGAACGAATCAAAAGAACATGAAGATTTTGTCTGAACCAAATAAACAGAGGAATATTTAATTAGTGAGAACGAATCAAAAGAACATGAAGATTTTGTCTGAACCAAATAAACAGGAATATTTAATTAGTGAGAATGAATCAAAAGAACATGAAGATTTTGTCTGAACCAAATAAACAGAGGAATATTTAATTAGTGAGAACGAATCAAAAGAACATGAAGATTTTGTCTGAACCAAATAAACAGAGGAATATTTAATTAGTGAGAATGAATCAAAAGAAAATAAAGATTTTGTCTGAACCAAATAAACAGGAATATTTAATTAGTGAGAATGAATCAAAAGAACATGAAGATTTTGTCTAAACCAAATAAACAGAGGAATATTTAATTAGTGAGAATAAATCAAAAGAACATGAAGATTTTGTCTGTGCCAAATAAACAGAGAAATATTTAATTACTGAGAACAAATCAAAAGAACATGAAGATTTTGTCTGAACCAAATAAACAGAGGAATATTTAATTAGTGAGAAAGAATCAAAAGAACATGAAGATTTTGTCTGTGCCAAATAAACAGGAATATTTAATTAGTGAGAACGAATCAAAAGAACATGAAGATTTTGTCTGAACCAAATAAACAGAGGAATATTTAATTAGTGAGAACGAATCAAAAGAACATGAAGATTTTGTCTGAACCAAACAGAGGAATATTTAAGTAGTGAGAACGAATCAAAAGAACATGAAGATTTTGTCTGAACCAAATAAACAGAGGAATATTTAATTAGTGAGAACGAATCAAAAGAACATGAAGATTTTGTCTGAACCAAATAAACAGAGGAATATTTAATTAGTGAGAATGAATCAAAAGAACATGAAGATTCTGTCTGAACCAAATAAACAGAGGAATATTTAATTACTGAGAATGAATCAAAAGAACATGAAGATTTTGTCTGAACCAAATAAACAGAGGAATATTTAATTAGTGAGAACGAATCAAAAGAACATGAAGATTTTGTCTGTGCCAAATAAACAGAGGAATATTAATTACTGAGAACAAATCAAAAGAACATGAAGATTTTGTCTGAACCAAATAAACAGAGGAATATTTAATTAGTGAGAACGAATCAAAAGAACATGAAGATTTTGTCTGAACCAAATAAACAGAGGAATATTTAATTAGTGAGAATGAATCAAAAGAACATGAAGATTCTGTATGAACCAAATAAACAGAGGAATATTTAATTACTGAGAACGTATCAAAAGAACATGAAGATTTTGTCTGAACCAAATAAACAGAGGAATATTTAATTAGTGAGAATGAATCAAAAGAACATGAAGATTTTGTCTGTGCCAAATAAACAGAGGAATATTTAATTAGTGAGAACGAATCAAAAGAACATGAAGATTTTGTCTGTGCCAAATAAACAGAGAAATATTTAATTAGTGAGAATGAATCAAAAGAACATGAAGATTTTGTCTGTACCAAATAAACAGAGGAATATTTAATTAGTGAGAACGAATCAAAAGAACATGAAGATTTTGTCTGAACCAAATAATTATCATTAAAGACTTGTTTCATAAATATTATATTTCTTACATCTTTTTGAGGGAGTTGTTTGGATTTAATTTATCACAGAAAAAAGTGGTAGTACTGCTTACTTTTAGCAAGCACCAGTGCTCACCGTGGAGTGTTGGTGGGGTTGGTGTTGTTCACCAGTGTTCACCGTGGGGTTCATGTTCACCAGTGTTCACCGTGGGGTGTTGATGGGGTTCATGTTGTTCACCAGTGTTCACCGTGGGGTGTTGATAGGGTCCATGTTGTTCACCAGTGTTCACCATGGGGTGTTGGTGGGGTTCATGTTGTTCACCAGTGTTCACCGTGGGGTATTGGTGGGGTTCATGTTGTTCACCAGTGTTCACTGTGGGGTGTTGGTGGGGTTCATGTTGTTCACCAGTGTTCACCGTGGGGTGTTGGTGGGGTTCATGTTGTTCACAGTGGGGTGTTGGTGGGGTTCATGTTGTTCACAGTGGGGTGTTGGTGGGGTTCATGTTGTTCACCAGTGTTCACCGTGGGGTGTTGGTGTGGTTCATGTTGTTCACCAGTGTTCACTGTGGGGTGTTGGTGTGGCTCATGTTGTTCACCAGTGTTCACCGTGGGGTGTTGGTGTGGTTCATGTTGTTCACCAGTGTTCACCGTGGGGTGTTGGTGGGGTTCATGTTGTTCACAGTGGGGTGTTGGTGGGGTTCATGTTGTTCACAGTGGGGTGTTGGTGGGGTTCATGTTGTTCACCAGTGTTCACCGTGGGGTGTTGGTGGGGTTCATGTTGTTTACCAGTGTTCACCGTGGGGTGTTTGTGTGGCTCATGTTGTTCACCAGTGTTCACCGTGGGGTGTTGGTGTGGCTCATGTTGTTCACCGTGGGGTGTTGGTGGGGTTCATGTCGTTCATCTTTTTATTTTTGTTTGTCTTTGTTCTGTGTCTCGTGTCTACGGATGGTCCATGTTTTGATTATCTCTAACGTTTTTTTTTTAAATAACAAAATAAAAAACCATACAATTTCAAACTGTTAATTGTTCAAACTAAGACTGTCTTACCTCATTCATAGGTGACCATATCTGAGTTTGGCTGTCCTGTTTTGGCCTTTCGGTTTTCCAGCTCGAAAATAATTTTAATTTATTTGGCTTTCCAATCTTTTGACTTGATTCTACCTGATGAAGGTTATTTCAGAAACGTGTCGTATGCGCTAAACTGGATATCTACATATATAATACATACAACAACTGTCATAAACCAGATATCCCCCGTTCCTTGTCTTTGTACTGTGTCTCGTGTCTCCGGATGGTCCATGTTTTGTTTGTCTTTGTTCTGTGTCTCGTGTCTCCGGATGGTCCATGTTTTGTTTGTCTTTGTTCTGTGTCTCGTGTCTCCAGATGCTCCATGTTTTGTTTGTCTTTGTACTGTGTCTCGTGTCTCCAGATGGTCCATGTTTTGTTTGTCTTTGTACTGTGTCTCGTTTCTCCGGATGGTCCATGTTTTGTTTGTCTTTGTACTGTGTCTCGTGTCTCCGGATGGTCCATGTTTTGTTTGTCTTTGTTCTGTGTCTCGTGTCTACGGATGGTCCATGTTTTGTTTGTCTTTGTTCTGTGTCTCGTGTCTACGGATGGTCCATGTTTTGTTTGTCTTTGTTCTGTGTCTCGTGTCTACGGATGGTCCATGTTTTGTTTGTCTTTGTTCTGTGTCTCGTGTCTCCGGATGGTCCATGTTTTGTTTGTCTTTGTTCTGTGTCTCGTGTCTCCAGATGGTCCATGTTTTGTTTGTCTTTGTACTGTGTCTCGTTTCTCCGGATGGTCCATGTTTTGATTACTCCTTAGGTTTTCTCTAACGTTTTCCAATAACAAAAACATAGAATTTCAAACCGTTAATTATCGAAACAAAGGCTTTGCTACCTCATTCATAGGTAACCATAGCCGAGTTTGCCTGTCCTGTTTGGGCCTTTCGCTTTTGCAGCTCCCAAAGAATTTTGAATTATTTAGCTTTCCAGTCGTTTGATTGTGAATGTACCTGATGAAGGTTATTTCAGAAATGTGTCGTATGCGCTACATTTGATATCGACGTATTTACAAAATACAAATATTGTCATAAACCAGATATCTCCCGAACCTGAACAATATATGAAACTATTATAAAGGATCTGGATGATGACAAAATACCATTAAAAGATTTATTTAACTTCGATTTGCTAATATATGTATAAAAGACTGATTACTTGATCTGATGGTGATGTTCCAGTAGGTGACCTGTGATGATCTGACTGTATCCCTGCTGACGACTGTGAATACCAATCCTGGTATTTACCATTAAACAGAACATAAAAGATGTATGTTATTGCAGCTATTTCCAGTAAATCCATTATACTTATCATCCAGGTACTGTACGCTAAAAATAGAAAATAAAGTTAAATCAGAGCAAAGAACATACAAACGATCTGAATGAAAAGTCTGAAGATACCAAAAAGAAGAGAACAAAGGGACAAACAATGATAAACAAAACACTAGATAGAGAACAAAAGATTTGAGTAACACGACCCCAACACCGCCACCCCCAGAACCCGAAAACCCGAGGTGAACTTGATATTGAAAGTAAAACCTATTTGTATATCTACCAATGCAAATGTAAAACTTTTATATCGGATTATTTCAAAGAGGTATTATTTGAAGAATTCCATATATACATAATAATAACTAGAATAATAAATTATAATATTATACGTACCTGAACCTTTCATGGTTTCCACGTCACTTACAACACCTGGAAATAGACCTTTCAAATATGTAGTAAATTGTTTCTCAGTTTCAATTTGGACATAAAGTTTGTCAATCCTTTCATTGGTACGATTAATAAGATTGCTGTACCCTTCTGATTCTGTCTTAATCGAAGACATTTCAGATTCTGCTTTAGCTATATTAACAGATATATCGCCAAGCCTCTGAGTCATATCTTCCTTGGTAGATGCTAATTTCCCATTAATGTCTTCTACTTCCCTTTTGGCCTTTGTCAACTGATTGTCCAAGTTGATTATATCATTCTTTGATTTCTCCATGTTGTCATTCTGCTCCGTCTGTCTCGTTACTAGCTGTGTGTGTTTGTCATTTACAGCAGTAAGACGATCTTCAACTGTCTTCACATTATTTGATAATTCGGAGAATCTAGATTCGGTACGCGTTATACTTCCAAATAGATTCAAGATCCTACGTTCTATACCACTTGCATATTGTTGCATGTTTCCAATAGATTTTTTAATTGTCTGAGCTTGTTTGAAGGTTTTCTTCACATCATCAAATATTGGTTGATTTCTTTCCATTTGACTAGTTATGTTAGATAATGTTTCGTTTGCGCCATACACAGACAGTGCTGTATTATTTACTTTAATTGAAAGTTTATCCACGGCATCTATTAATTTCTTCTGTCTTTCTATTGAAGGAAGTACTCTCTCTTCTGTTTCAGCCATCTTTTCGTGTAATGTAGACAGATACGATTCAGCTGATTCCAACTGTGGTATTAATTCATGCATTTTTAAACTTACATTTTTACTCTGTCCACTTAGACGTTCCGAATCTGTTCTCATTTGCACCATGTCAGATTTCAATATTTTAATTTCAATTTCTAGCATTTTAGTTTTATTTTCTGAGAGGTCTACTTTGTCTTGTGTCTCGCTAAGTTTCGTCCATAAAGGTAGAAAACGATTATTGGCTTCTTTCACATGGTCTTGAATCGTCGAAATGTTCTCTTTTATCTCTGGTACTTCTATCTTCAGTGTTTTTAACATCTCAAGATACTTCACGTTTTTATTCATCTCTGAGAACTTTCTATCATAATGAGATAGGCGACTCTCATTTCTATATGTTACAAAAACTATCACTACAGCCAGTATTCCAACCAATATATACCTAAAAATAGAATCAAACTGAAAGTTTGTTTTGGTTTGGTTTATTGTGTTAAACGCCACTTTCAACAATATTTCAGCTATATCGTGGTGGTCAGTTTTATTGGTGGAGGAAACCGGAGTACCAGGAGAAAACCACCGACCTGCAGCAAGTCACTGACAAACTTTATGCTGGCATGTTTAACTATATGGCGCTGATCATTACAACGTCAAATGGTTGTTGTATGACATATTTATCTTGTATGGAAAGCAGAATATTAAACATTAATGGCCGAATCTCACTTACTCACAACGAAACACCCTGATGTAAATATGACTCCTGATTTCAGCCACATCAAAACAAAAGCCTTTGGGTTAAATCGGCTGATCGAATCATAACCCACCGCTTTATATAATTATATTTCAAGCGGTCAAACAAATAAAAACAAACAATAAAATAACCCTGAACTGAACTAAGCAAGATCACATAAATGGCACTACATGTTCACTATGACAACATGAACATATACATTGGAGAGGCCAGTGAATTATCTTGGCTTACCTGGTACTTATTAAAATAGAAGCCCTAACACTAACCCTGACATTTATGAATTTTATAAACATCATCTCTGATAGAAACATGTGTGAGTGGTATACTTTTCATTTGATATATTCAAATTCATATATTCGTATATTTTACGCTTCTTCGAAATAAAAACATTGAAATCATAAACATATCACTAAATGTTCTAAATATACCAGTAGTGTAGTTCAGATGAGACTAGACTTCACCTGTTTAACATGGCACTACATGTTCTAAATATACCAGTAGTGTAGTTCAGATGAAACTAGCTATATATAGACTTCACCTGTTTAACATGGCACTACATGTTCTAAATATACCAGTAGTGTAGTTTAGATGAGACTAGACTTCACCTGTTTAACATGGCACTACATGTTCTAAATATACCAGTAGTGTAGTTCAGATGAGACTAGACTTCACCTGTTTAACATGGCACTACATGTTCTAAATATACCAGTAGTGTAGTTCAGATGAGACTAGACTTCACCTGTTTAACATGGCACTACATGTTCTAAATATACCAGTAGTGTAGTTCAGATGAAACTAGACTTCACCTGTTTAACATGGCACTACATGTTCTAAATATACCAGTAGTGTAGTTCAGATGAAACTAGCTATATATAGACTTCACCTGTTTAACATGGCACTACATGTTCTAAATATACCAGTAGTGTAGTTTAGATGAGACTAGACTTCACCTGTTTAACATGGCACTACATGTTCTAAATATACCAGTAGTGTAGTTCAGATGAAACTAGACTTCACCTGTTTAACATGGCACTACATGTTCTAAATATACCAGTAGTGTAGTTCAGATGAAACTAGCTATATATAGACTTCACCTGTTTAACATGGCACTACATGTTCTAAATATACCAGTAGTGTAGTTCAGATGAAACTAGCTATATATAGACTTCACCTGTTTAACATGGCACTACATGTTCTAAATATACCAGTAGTGTAGTTTAGATGAGACTAGACTTCACCTGTTTAACATGGCACTACATGTTCTAAATATACCAGTAGTGTAGTTCAGATGAGACTAGACTTCACCTGTTTAACATGGCACTACATGTTCTAAATATACCAGTAGTGTAGTTCAGATGAGACTAGACTTCACCTGTTTAACATGGCACTACATGTTCTAAATATACCAGTAGTGTAGTTCAGATGAAACTAGACTTCACCTGTTTAACATGGCACTACATGTTCTAAATATACCAGTAGTGTAGTTCAGATGAAACTAGCTATATATAGACTTCACCTGTTTAACATTGCACTACATGTTCTAAATATACCAGTAGTGTAGTTCAGATGAGACTAGACTTCACCTGTTTAACATGGCACTACATGTTCTAAATATACCAGTAGTGTAGTTCAGATGAAACTAGACTTCACCTGTTTAACATGGCACTACATGTTCTAAATATACCAGTAGTGTAGTTCAGATGAGACTAGACTTCACCTGTTTAACATGGCACTACATGTTCTAAATATACCAGTAGTGTAGTTCAGATGAAACTAGACTTCACCTGTTTAACATGGCACTACATGTTCTAAATATACCAGTAGTGTAGTTCAGATGAAACTAGCTATATATAGACTTCACCTGTTTAACATGGCACTACATGTTCTAAATATACCAGTAGTGTAGTTTAGATGAAACTAGACTTCACCTGTTTAACATGGCACTACATGTTCTAAATATACCAGTAGTGTAGTTCAGATGAAACTAGACTTCACCTGTTTAACATGGCACTACATGTTCTAAATATACCAGTAGTGTAGTTCAGATGAAACTGGACTTCACCTGTTTAACATGGCACTACATGTTCTAAATATACCAGTAGTGTAGTTCAGATGAGACTAGACTTCACCTGTTTAACATGGCACTACATGTTCCAAATATACCAGTAGTGTAGTTTAGATGAAACTAGACTTCACCTATTTAACATGGCACTACATGTTCTAAATATACCAGTAGTGTAGTTTAGATGAAACTAGACTTCACCTGTTTAACATGGCACTACATGTTCTAAATATACCAGTAGTGTAGTTCAGATGAAACTAGACTTCACCTGTTTAACATGGCACTACATGTTCTAAATATACCAGTAGTGTAGCTTAGATGAAACTAGACTTCACCTGTTTAACATGGCACTACATGTTCTAAATATACCAGTAGTGTAGTTTAGATGAAACTAGACTTCACCTGTTTAACATGGCACTACATGTTCTAAATATACCAGTAGTGTAGTTCAGATGAAACTAGACTTCACCTGTTTAACATGGCACTACATGTTCTAAATATACCAGTAGTGTAGTTTAGATGAAACTAGACTTCACCTGTTTAACATGGCACTACATGTTTACTATACAAGTATAGTAGTTCAGATGAATCAAGAGCTTCATCTGGTCACACCTTAGAATATATCCCGTTTTAAAGGGCAGTGGTTTTGTTAAAAGGTGAGGCATCCTTTAAAACGGGATATATAACATCTAGAAACTGATAACATTTTTATCTGAATGTTCCAACATTAATAAGTATGTCCTTATTATTGGAAAAACATAAATACGTGTATCTTTGGACAAAGATCACAGAGCGATTATTGATTTTCTGTCATCTTGTGAAATGTGTGTCGTCTGCTGTGCACAATGTAAATGGACAACACATAGGTGAGAGCGATTATTGATTTTCTGTCACCGCACGGCTTCCCAGAAGTTTTAAAAGTACCCTTTTAGCCAATCAAAATTCTGCTTGCCACGAGAACATCAGATAATAGAACTTACAAAAAAATTTAACGTTTTCTCATTGGACCCTGTTTTAAACTATCCCTGTAGATGTGACCATGCTTGATATTCATCAACATACTAGTGAACTGTTTAAAGAACAAGATTGATTGTCAATGTTTCATTGTTTGTGGCAAAACGTTTATAACACATTCCCACATAGTCATGTTAAACTCCTGTGGTGTTGGATATCCTCGGTTTGATATTGAAACTAAAAATAAATCTTGACTTTCGAATGTTCATTCATATACCCGGTACTGTTGGAGTTTCATTAAGATTGCAGCTACTGAGGAAAATATGTTTAAATATTCTTCTATAGAGTTCCACCATAGGGGGATTCAGAAGCCGTAAATGGAAGGACAGACAACAATTGCCAAAAGAAAAAAAACAAAGGGAAAACAATGAACTACAAAACACTGTAAAGAAAACAAAATATCGAGTAACACGAACCCCTACTGAAAACCGGAATTAACTCATGTGATCCGGGAGGGCAAGCAGTTCCTGCTCAACAAGTGGTACCAACTATGTAAAATGGCGTTGGTCAATTTTGATATCTTCTATTCTTCTGTCATCCATGCACAGTTTGAGTCAATCAAGTTTTGTCATTTCTCAGAAGAATATAAGACATTCTACCATAAGGTCATATTTGAAGTCATGTCAAATAAAAGTACTCAAAAAAGATGATAAACTCGAGAAATATCACAGACTTAAACTCTTGCTTAAGTTAAGAAGAGTTTGAAGATATCAAAGGGGTAATCAGAATCTGTATATCGAAGAAGAACAGACAACACAATGGATAAAAGAAAAAGTACAAAGGACAAAAAACAATCTACAAAACTTGCCAAAAGTTGTGGATTAGATAACAGTGACGATGACGCTGAAGACGACGCAAGACGACGATTAGTGCTTCCTATATTATTATGTGGACTTTGATACACACGGCATAACTAGACATAAGTTATATACTTACAGAAACATATCCCGATTTTGTGGTTTCTCTTTCGGTTTGCCATGATCATGATGATCAGTTCCGTCTTTATCTGTTTTTGCTTTAATCTTGCCCTGCTCAAATTTGCTCTCTTTATCTTGCTGCTCATCATCTGAAGTCTCTTTACTGTTGGTTAGATAAAATATACTTTGTGTAATACAGTCAAAATGATGTATGATAAAATAGTACGTAAAATATATTATAACTCTAACATTGTTAGGTAAACATTAACCAGCCAAAATAAATTATATCAAGGAATTGTCCAACCTCTCTTCTCAAATCATTGAACACATACAAAAATGAAGACCACGACATATGGCCTGGGACAGGAACATAATTTGGGTGGGGTTATACTGGTTAATGAGATCTCAACCCCTCTACCTCTTTGATAATTGGGTCTCCAGCGTATATATGCGAACAATCAAAAAGACCACACACTGTGTATTACCAGCTGATGGTTCCATTACCGGCATGACAAAACATCACTTATACTTCTTACAGATTTAATATAAATTTCTAAAGAAATTAATGGTCTTTGTGGAAGTCCTGAATAAATAGGTCATCAAATTGTTGGAATCAAATATTGAACATGAAATACACCTGGTAATATGATATGGAATGACATGAACTTGTTTAATCTAGAAGTGAACTTTTCATTGATTCAACCTCAAAAGGGTGATGTGTTTCTCATAACACAATAATCAGTAAACAAAACAGATATTAGTAGAACTATATTTATTTCAACTGTAAATATGTTATTGACTTACAGTAAACGTGTATTTTGATTCCCCTTTACTATTGCTGAACTTTTCCTCACAGTTCCTTGTTTACTCATTATCTAGTTAAGAAATAAATGATATAATAGTGTGAATAATAATAATATTAAATCAGCACACACAAATACAGAATTTCAACATCTGTAATGAAAAATGAGAATATGATTTTATTTAATGGTAAACAATAATCTATATTTTGTAAATATTATCTTTCTATTCTGTATACTATATGTATCATGGAATACTTCTGGAAAATTCAATTCATTGGTGATTCATTTCAATATTTATGAAGAGGATAAACATTTGAAAAATGTACCTACAATTTGTATTTAAATTGTTAGCTCATGGACATACAGGGATGTAATTGCCACACCCTCCTGCTCCAGTTGTAAAAGAAAGGCAGGACATTTAATACTAAGGTCAAATATCATATTGCTCAATGTAAGACTTAGAAGTACATACTATTTTATCAAATAAGGAAGATATTTAAATGAGTAGCCCTGAATAAAAGCTTTGTAATCAATAGTCTATAACGGTTTGATGTCTCGGTTATACCAGTGGTAAGTAATCAATAGTCTATAACGGTTTGATGTCTCAGTTAGACCAGTGGTAAGTAATTAATAGTCTATAACGGTTTGATGTCTCAGTTAGACCAGTGGTAAGTAATCAATAGTCTATAACGGTTTGATGTCTCAGTTAGACCAGTGGTAAGTAATCAATAGTCTATAACGATTTGATGTCTCGGTTAGACCAGTGGTAAGTAATCAATAGTCTATAACAGTTTGATGTCTCAGTTAGACCAGTGGTAAGTAATCAATAGTATATAATGGTTCGATGTCTCGGTTAGACCAGTGGTAAGTAATCAATAGTCTATAACGGTTTGATGTCTCAGTTAGACCAGTGGTAAGTAATCAATAGTCTATAATGGTTTGATGTCTCAGTTAGACCAGTGGTAAGTAATCAATAGTCTATAATGGTTTGATGTCTCGGTTAGACCAGTGGTAAGTAATCAATAGTCTATAATGGTTTGATGTCTCGGTTAGACCAGTGGTAAGTAATCAAGTCTATAATGCTTTGATGTCTCGATTAGACCAGTGGTAAGTAATCAATAGTCTATAACGGTTTGATGTCTCAGTTAGACCAGTGGTAAGTAATCAATAGTCTATAACGATTTGATGTCTCGGTTAGACCAGTGGTAAGTAATCAATAGTCTATAACGGTTTGATGTCTCGGTTAGACCAGTGGTAAGTAATCAATAGTCTATAACGGTTTGATGTCTCGGTTAGATCATAGGTAAGTAATCAATAGTCTATATCTGTTTGATGTCTCGGTTAGACCAGTGGTAAGTAAGCAATGGTCTATAACGGCTTGATGTCTCGGTTAGACCAGTTGTAAGTAATCAATAGTCTATAACGGTTTGATGTCTCGGTTAGACCAGTGGTAAGTAATCAATAGTCTATAATGGCTTGATGTCTCGGTTAGTCCAGTGGTAAGTAATCAATAGTCTATAACGGTTTGATGTCTCGGTTAGACCAGTGTCAGTGATAAATAAACAGGGAAGGGCCACATGCTGAATGTTGGATTAGTGAGTTTCGAATAGATACAATAGTTGGGACATACCTGTAAGTTGTTTAAATGTTAGTAAATTAATTGGTCTGAACAATACTGAATACGGGAAATGGCCTCGATACGATCCCATAGTGAAAATGCTGTAAAACTAACCCAGACTTCTGAATTCTGGTCATTGATCATCACTCACATTTACATTGTAACCAGGAAGGTCATCATTTCATTATATAAGATATATTTACTGTCTTTCAGGTCCAAACTTTACAAGTTCTTATTTGAAACCACCCACTGAGAATGTATCCTCATAAATCAGCATTTATAAAAGTTTACCAGTCTCTGTTCTGTTCTAGAGAATTCCTGCGCTTTCTGGAGAACCGCAGTATAAATATATATATATCTTCTGTGTTGGT
The DNA here is from genome assembly GCA_963680875.1 of Bathymodiolus brooksi. Classification (NCBI taxonomy): domain Eukaryota; kingdom Metazoa; phylum Mollusca; class Bivalvia; order Mytilida; family Modiolidae; genus Bathymodiolus; species Bathymodiolus brooksi. The sequence continues at coordinate 47,380 of CAVMGF010000027.1, forward strand.
CCAATCCGTGAATATTACATGTAGATCTAGTCCATGAATATACGGTATTATATAGACTTGAATATTAAAATCACCAATCATAAATATACGTATATAAGTGCTGTTGTTAAGAGGTAAAAAAAATTTAAAAAAAAGACCAAAGAATAAAATAAAATAAAATAAAAAAATAAAAATAAATATATAATATATATATATATATATAAATGTCTAAAATGGTTTGTAACAAACCATTTTAGACGTTTATAATTGTTTTACTTGTATAGTATCGTTATACCGTAACGATCCAACACCCTGTAAGATTGATCGTTGACTGGTTTTTCAGACGTTGTATACTTGCAATATATATATTGCAAGTCACTGTGAGACCATGCCCCCCATAAGAACTAATAAAATTATTAAAATTAGAATTAGTTCAATGTTCATAGTGATCATGCCAATAGTTTCACTGTGGTAGTCCAGTAGAACACCCAAAACAATACATTCCCCTATCCATTCATCTTTAAAAAAACTGCACCTAGCAGCATGCAAAGCATACAAGCCTCTACTAATGTTCTCTATAGGCAGAGTTGCAGATAAACAAAAATTCCTGTCAGACATTGGGTCCTTGCAAGCAAGAGAGTTTTGCCAGACTTATCAACTTTTTGCCAGACCTACTTTTTTTTTTAGAAATTTTTTAATATTTTACTTTCAATACAGTATGATTAAAGGGACAATCTTAATGCCTTGACTCAGCTAAGGGACCGACCATTTAACTTGAAGGGGGGGGGGGGGGGGGGTTATGGTTTTTTGTTTCGTTCAGAATTTTATTTTCAGACAACACAAGAGTTAGAATATTTTATTTTTTTTGTAGCAAAATTTTTTTCCAGAATTTAACATCAGGTTATATGACAAAATCAGAATATTTTTTTTTTTCCTCACCAAAATCAGAATATTTTTTTCAGCAACATTGGGAATCAGAATATTTTTTTAGAAAAAAACTATAACCCCCCCTTCAAGTTAAATGGTCGGTCCCCAACTACTACGACCAGAATCAGATTAAGGATAGTGCCAAAGGGGGGTTAGTGTCTGAGACCACATTCAATTTAGATAGCCCTGCAACATCAAATAATCAATACTTCATATTAGTAAGATTTTATTATTCCTCTAATGAGTATTTTGATATCAAGTCGTCATTTGTTTGTTCATTTTGCCCTTCCATTTTCGATTAAAGGACAGCCCCGGTCGCCTCTCCTTTTCATATGCCGACCTTTTGGCTTTTTTATTCTCTGTAGATAAATCGATAGGTAGTGGGTGCTTTTTTCCAGATTTAGACCCCTCCGTAAACTTAATTCAAATAATTGGCCATGCAGCCATAACGGAAATGATCAAATTACAATTTACAACGATTACCGATAGGATACGAAATAAAATCCGGAATGGGAACTGGTTCCCGAAATTTAGCATAAACAGAAAGGAACAGAAATTTTTACCGATTTGTTTACGACTTTTGACTTTATTAACGATAATCAAAGATCCTTCGCTTAGGGGTCTAAGAGGTAACCAGGACCGACAGAAATTTGATTTTTGACAGCCCCAAGCAGTAAAAATGTTTGCCGGTCATTAGGTCTGACACAAAGACGTCATTTGCCGGACCCTCTAAAATTCTGCCCCCTAGCCCTAGGTCCGACAGGGCCGACGGTTAGCTGCATCTCTGTGTAGGTATATGCAAACTATGCGGAATATACACCAAAGCTGTGTTAGTGTATTAGTGTCACTAAATATGGTATCACACAGATTATGATGCATACTAGTATATAAAATGTTCTTCAAGGCAATGATGAATTTTTGGCGTACTTCCATCAGCTTAGAGCAGATGACTATAAAATGTTTACGGTCTTCATCTCCGCTATTACACAACGGGCAGTCAGGTCTAACCTCATATTTATTAAATTTATGATGATTTGATTGTAGTATATAAGATCCAAGTAATAATTTTACTTTAATCATGGCTTTTGATACTGACATAGTTTCATATCCAGCTGATTCCCATACCATATGTGTCTTCCTTATTTCCATATTATCGATATTGAGATATTTTAAAGTGCTTTTAGTATATGCCTCTTCCTTCAGTTTGTTTTCCCAGTATTGATTCACTGCCCTGTATACTGTGTTCTTCCATGATAAATTTTCCGGGTGGATTCGGTAAGAGATCGCGAGAAGATGGCAAGCCATACTGCTCAAGAATTTCAGATACCAGTATAAACCAACTTAATCTCGTTGAGATTAGCATTCCGAAGAAATTTTCTGTCTGTTCTTCATCCTAGAAGTCAAATGGCGGAATAATAAGATCTAAGGCAAAATCGTGCTGCAATGGAGTGTAACACCACTTTCTGAGGGTAAGATGGTTATGAATGAATAGAAAAATGATTGGTGAAGCGATTTATATAAGGGTTTCTGATAGAAAATAAAATCCGATAGCCACGAAACGTGGAAATGTGCTGACCCAGAGTTGAAGAAGCAAATCCGCTGTTTTCCGTATGTATAGCTCTCTGACGTCCAACGGCTCTAGCAAAAATATGTAATGCCGTCGGACGACAGAGGAATCTCGGACTACTATCCGAGCTAAAGACGAATCGAACATCGTTTTTATGCGGAAATCGTAACGGACATCACAACACAGAACGTAAGACACATATCTATCTATCTATCTTTGGTGTTGACTTGAAAAAGGTCGTTGACCCATCACTCAAGTATTTGTGACGTCCTCCAACATGACAAAATTATTAGTATATACAGTAAAGTCCTAAAAGTGTGTGTATTTACAAGTGATTAAAATCAGGATAAAATCATCATTTTTTGTTCATGTTGTTCAGCCACCGTAGTAGAGCTTAGTGAGTCTGCTCTTAAATTCCTCACTGCTCTCTATGTCTAACAGTTCATCCGATAGTTGGTTCCAATCACTGATGGTACGTGGGAAGAAACTGTATTTGTAAACATAATAGGACAACACAAAAACTAAAGAGATGAGTAAAGAGTGGTTTTATTGGACCTCAAATCCTCAATTTTGACAGAAGTCTCTGTCTGTCCCCGCGCCCTAAAGCAGTCTTGTTCTACCTTGCAAAATTTCTCTTGGAGGCTTTGTTGATCAGTATTACGTCAAGTATACGATCTTTTCTAGATGGGATGTCAACAATTCTATGGAGATTTATGTCGTTCCCTAAATTTAGGAGCAGCACTGATGTTGACATTGGTCCGGTTTTCCAGGAACGACATAGTTATTTGACCAGCTTATGTGCCCTAGATTGCCTAGATTAAATTTAAAGTCACCTTCAGTAATGATTGAAGAGTTTGATTGTTGGTTTATACGATTTAATAATTACCTTTAATGAAATATATCACTGACACTATGCTAATAATATTGATAAAAACAAATTAATAACTCAACGATTCACACTCGTCCTTTTTTTTTGCTCAGGAAGTGTTCATAGTGAAAGTTGAAAATTTGGAAAACCCCTTTTCAAATAAATAAAAAAAACATCATAAAATAAGTAACAAAAACCCGATCCAATTGAAATATTTCAATCTGAGATTAAAATGATTGATATTTGCTGAGTCGACAGATAACAAAATTGAAAGAAATCTAAAAGACATCTAATTTTAATTAAGTTAATTGTGGTATAGGCTACTTCATATGGTTGGTATTGTATATCAAGTTTATATTGGCAGGGCCCAATCCGGAATACGTCCATAACTCCAATGGGGACGCTCCAAATCGGAATTCCTATTTGTTATTTTCCATACCAGAATAGGACGCATTACAAGATTTCTAATAAAACATTTTGGCTGTAAGTAAATACCATATATATTTATTCACCCGACGCTAACGTCATTGACTTGAAGTTTTACCCATGACAGCATGTTATCTAGCATAAATTAAATTATAGAAAAAAAAGTCCCGACTAAACGTTGGAGAACACCGAAGGGGCAATCAAAGGTTGACAATCCAGACAAACTGACAACATATGGTAGAAAAAACGAAGAAAAACAAAGAAAAAATCACAACACAATATGTGTTGGACACCACTATACGCAAGCAACCACAAATAATGTAAATAAGACATGAACATCTACAAACATCTATCCGAGCTAAAGACGAATCGAACATCGTTTTTTTGCGGAAATCGTAACGGACATCACAACACAGAACGTAAGACACATAATAGGACAACACAAAAACTAAAGAGATGAGTAAAACGAACCTCATCACAAAACCGGAGTGAGCAGTTGCTGTCTCTTATAAGACAACCGCCAAGTAAGATGACTAAACCTTAATATACTAATCCTTCTGTAAATACAAATATAGATAAACTGTGTAAACAACAACGTATGGCTTTTAATCAATATATAAAGATAAAGACACCTGGCAAATAAGAAGATAAAGATGAATACAAAACATATTTTAAAAAGGGTACAGAGAGAGGTAGAAGGGTCCAGATTAAATATATGCAACAGGTCATAAGTCCACAGTTAGTAGCAAAACCTATATTCTTCTGGTAGTATTTAAAGGGCAAAAACACCTGAAACATCTGAATATATCCCCTGAGAGGCAAACTAGTTTATTATATAGTGACCCTAGTATTCATGCGAACATCCGTAATGTGTCGATTTATGGATTTAACCTATGTATTTACCAGATTTAACTAACACATGTAATAGTGCAAACATACTTTAATTATCCATTGTTTACAATCCCTATTTATGCGAACATCCTTAATGAACAATTCAAAAGTATTTTTTATGTGTGAAAATACAGCAGTCGTGCCTGATAAAGGTCTAAGTTCACATGCAACCATGCCGAGCCTGATAAAGGTCTAAGTTCACATGCAACCATGCCGAGCCTGATAAAGGTCTAAGTTCACATGCAACCATGCCGAGCCTGATAAAGGTCTAAGTTCACATGCAACCATGCCGAGCCTGATAAAGGTCTAAGTTCACATGCAACCATGCCGAGCCTGATAAAGGTCTAAGTTCACATGCAACCATGCCGAGCCTGATAAAGGTCTAAGTTCACATGCAACAATGCCGAGCCTGATAAAGGTCTAAGTTCACATGCAACCATGCCGAGCCTGATAAAGGTCTAAGTTCACATGCAACCATGCCGAGCCTGATAAAGGTCTAAGTTCACATGCAACCATGCCGAGCCTGATAAAGGTCTAAGTTCACATGCAACCATGCCTAATACAAGAATTAACAATAACGGAGTAATAAATATAGTAATCCCCTTAAAGTTACTGGTTCTGATAACATCCCAAAGTGTTGCCTTAGCAACTTATCACAAGAATCGTCTCCATTGTTTGTCCCACTTTTTGTCAGTAATCCATCGACTATAGTGAAATTCCAAAGGAATGGACGCTGGTGAATGTGGTACTTATTTTCAAAAAAGGTGATAAACACAGTGCTATAAAATAAAAATTTTGCTTAATAATTTATTTGCAGTTTACAAACGACGTCCTCTACTACCTCCCTTCCTCCTAGTGCTGTCTAATGGTATAGGGGTAACATCCTCAATTCTGCCTATTTTCATTCAAGAACTAGCTAAAGCTCGGAGAGCTGAGTGTGCACCAGGTCCAATGTCCACCTGTAGCTCTCAGTTTAATGTGAAGACCATTTATGCCGAGGGTTTTACATTTTTCTACTGCATCTTGTGCTCCCAACATGACGACGTATTGTGAGGCTTCATCTCTGTCTGCTTTAACGATCATACCACCAGTGACACGAGCAATGGTTTCCTTTCCAGACAAATCAGTAACGTGTACAAAAGTGTCATTGAAACGGACAAATATTATGTGTGCTACTCCAAAGACATTTTCTCCCTCCTTTACTTGTGGTCATGATATAACCTGCTCTTTTTGCTGAGTCCTCCCCTTTCTGGGTGCCATCTTTATTATTACCGAGAAGTGCTATAAATTATTTAAGAAATAAATCATGGAAGCCAGAATGTGTTTTGAGTTTTAACATGGGTTGACGGATATTAGGATCTTCAAATATACTAATATCCGCCAACCCATTTTAAAACTCAAAGCACATTCTGGCTTCCATGAATTATTTCGATTCTGATATGTCTAAGAGTACAAATACGGTAGTATACTTTGATTGGAAGATTTTTAATTTATATTTACGTTTGCGGACAATATCGCACACAATTTATGCTGCCAAATTCGAGCAGACGATAATTCATCGACATGTACATTTACGACGGGAAAGTCAGTCACATGCACCGGCGCATGTGCTAATAATATTATACCCAATCGATAAATCGTTCGTTTGATTACAAAGAGAAAGAAGGACGTCATGTTAAAATTACATGTATCCTTAACTGCAATCTGCTGTAAAGTTTTAGAACACATTTTAACCAGCAGTATAAGAACTCATATCAGGCAAAATAGCATATAGCATGATAATCAACACGATTATAAAAGTAAAAGATCATGCCAGACACAATTGGTCATCAGTATCCAAGACATAGCTAAAACACTATCAGAGGGTAATAACGTTTACACAATTCTTTGAGATTTTTCAAAGACATTTGACAAAGTTCCCCACCAAAGATTAATTAATAAACTAAATAATTACGGAATTCGAAAGTAAGGCTTTTATTAGATATAAGATATTTTGGGTAATTGACAACAGCAGGTTGATTTGAATGGTAAAACACTTCTAAATTGGCTATATATTGACTCTGGTGTCCTCCAAGGGACTGTCTGAGTCCCTACATTATTTTTACTTTTCATCCAACGATTTAAGAAAAGATTGGTGTTGGACAAACTCATTTTATAGGACAATGAGTCATGCACCATTCTTAAAAGATGACAGATTTGTGATACCTAGTACCTTGTAACTTTTTTTACTGTAAAAGATATTTATTTTTGACATTTTCCTTCTTTATATCATACTGCAACCAATAATAGATGTAAAGGATTGCACACATTATTGTGGGGCACATGTACAAGTTAAGACATTGGAGACAAGTTGTGAATTAAGTTGTACTTTCCCAAGTACATTGACAAGGTAGTAATTATTGAGATAAAACAGATGTGTCATACAGTTTGGTTACACTGGGAGGATATTTCAATATGTTTTTATTTGTTTTAAAAACATGTTCGGGTTCAGACATTATTTAGATTGGAGAAATGGAGCGCTGGAGATGGTGTGTCGTGATAACCACCCCCCTTTTTTTGTAATGTGACCAAAAGTACATTTCCGCGTGATGTCTTCAACCTCTAAAATAACTAAAGGGGACAAAGGAATGTATCTGTTGTGAACTGTGCCAATTACCCACTTAAGACACGCCTTCATTCAATGCTGTGCATCATTTCCTTTGCTGAAATGGGAATATCTGTACGCTATGGCGGCCGCCATTTAAAACATGGATTCAGCCGTTACCTGACCCCGATATCAAACAAAAAAATCCGAGGGGTCACGAGTACCAGACTACATGTTATCTAGCATAAATTAAATTATAGAAAAAAAAGTCCCGACTAAACGTTAGAGAACACCGAAGGGGCAATCAAAGGTTGACAATCCAGAAAAACTGACAACATATGGTAGAAAAAACGAAGAAAAACAAAGAAAAAATCACAACAAAATATGTGTTGGACACCACTATACACAAGCAACCACAAATAATGTAAATAAAACATGAACATCTACAAACATCTATCCGAGCTAAAGACGAATCGAACATCGTTTTTATGCGGAAATCGTAACGGACATCACAACACAGAACGTAAGACACATAATAGGACAACACAAAAACTAAAGAGATGAGTAAAGAGTGGTTTTATTGGACCTCAAATCCTCAATTTTGACAGAAGTCTCTGTCTGTCCCCGCGCCCTAAAGCAGTCTTGTTCTACCTTGTAAAATTTCTCTTGGAGGCCCTGTTGATCAGTATTACGTCAAGTATACGATCTTTTCTAGATGGGATGTCAACAATTTTATGGAGATTTGAGTCGTTCCCTAAATTTAGGAGCAACTGATGTTGACATTGGTCCGGTTTTCCAGGGACGACATAGTTATTTGACCAGCTTATGTGCCCTAGATTGCCTAGATTAAATTTAAAGTCACCTTCAGTAATGATTGAAGAGTTTGATTGTTGGTTTATACGATTTAATAATTACCTTTAATGAAATATATCACTGACACTATGCTAATAATGTTGATAAAAACAAATTAATAACTTAACGATTCACACTCGTCCTTTTTTTTTGCTCAGGAAGTGTTCATAGTGAAAGTTGAAAATTTGGAAAACCCCTTTTCAAATAAATAAAAAAAACATCATAAAATAAGTAACAAAAACCCGATCCAATTGAAATATTTCAATCTGAGATTAAAATGATTGATATTTGCTGAGTCGACAGATAACAAAATTGAAAGAAATCTAAAAGACATCTAATTTTAATTAAGTTAATTGTGGTATAGGCTACTTCATATGGTTGGTATTGTATATCAAGTTTATATTGTCAGGGCCCAATCCGGAATACGCCCATACCTCCCATGGGAACGTTCCAAATCGGAATTCCTATTTGTTATTTTCCATACCAGAATAGGACGCATTACAAGATTTCTAATAAAACATTTTGGCGGTAAGTAAATACATATATATTTATTCACCCGACGCTAACGTCATTGACTTGAAGTTTTACCCATGTCGGCATGTTATCTAGCATAAATTAAATTATAGAAAAAAAAAGTCCCGACTAAACGTTGGAGAACACCGAAGGGGCAATCAAAGGTTGACAATCCAGACAAACTGACAACATATGGTAAAAAAAAACGAAGAAAAACAAAGAAAAAAATCACAACACAATATGTGTTGGACACCACTATACGCAAGCAAACACAAATAATGTAAATAAGACATGAACTTCAGAGGCGTAGCTGGAAGTAAAACTATGTGCAATCAAAGAACTTCGGTGAGGGTTCTGAGGGCCGCCTAAGGCCCCCATCGGGTCCAGGGCTAATTAGCCCTGATAGGGGGACCAGGGGGACGAAGCCCCCCGGAAGGCCAATGTTTCTAGCAATTAGAGAGGGCAATTCCTGTTGTTTAATCGCTCCTTTTTTTACCATCACGTTTCATACAGAAAACATACATCAGTTGACAAAACACTTCAGGAAGTTAATATATATGAACAAAGGAAATATGAGGTACAACACCTGTTAAAAAAGAAATGCCATGATTCCTGAAACCTGCGACTTGCTCCTATAAATTCAGTTTTATATATACCGTCCGCCTTTGTTATTAAAATTTTATTTTTAGAAAGCTAGCGAATCCTCAATGTTTGTTCTGATGGATACTAAATATTTGCTTTTTAAAAAACTTTGCTGATTAACGGAGATGTTACAAAGTACAACTGAAAAAATATTTAAGCAAAAATAGGAACACGTTATTGCATGCACCTTTTGATTCGCAGTCTGTTCATATTGCCATATTGTCCACTTGTTTTAAGTGTTATTTTATATATTTGTAATAAAAATTTGGCAATACAAAATAAGTAGTATATGGGCACAGCTCAGTTAGCATTTGAGGTGGTGCAGTGAGGTGGTGCCGGAAGTGATCGCGTGCGCAGGCGCGACCGGAAGTTGCATCACCGGAAATGACGTCATCGGAAATGAAAGGGTGATAATTTCCCGCGTTTTTTTTCCCGCGGTTTTTCCGGAACTCCTCTAGAGTCTAGGTGCGAACAATGGAATTGTGGATCCAACCTGTATCTAGTCACTATAGCGCTATTACCCCCTATTACCGGGTAAATTTACATAATTTTGTGTTGCTTAGTTAAAGACCTCTCATTATTATTCTATTATTCTAAGTATTGTACCATTCATAGGGGTTTTAACACCGTGTTTTATTTACCAATAATAATGCATACTTTAATACAAATAATTACACACTGAATATATTACCAGACCATTAAAATCAATCATGAACTTAAACACTCATACTGTCTTTATAAGGTTATAACAGTTCCCCCTCCCAATAATGGGATGAAGGTCAATACACCTATGGAAAAAAAAAAAACAGCTGTTCAATCTTCGTGTAAAACGACAAATTGTATGATTTTATAAGATGTATTTTTTATTACGGTCTATTAGGCAACCCTTAAATTTGATATTGGTTTTTCTAAAGAGGCCCCGCGTTTAATTATTCATACGCGTGCCAGTGAAGTGGGTATTCGATACGTGAAGTAATCAAAAAGATATTAACCCCAATGATCAGACAAGTTGAAACATGAATGTATTTACTACGTATGCCCTTAGGTGAACTTTAGGTGATTTAAATATAAACATAATACACAAACAAATCAATACCAAGTATTGCTAAATTGATTTCAACCGTACCCGACTGTTAAAATATGCAGATTATGTAGGGAAAACAACAGATATTGTTGTACCCGTGTGCTGTAACTATATTCTTTCGAAATCCAATAAGAATTTTTCTTTTGAAGAATTTAATTAGCGTTATATTTTTGACAAACTTTTCGTCTGCTAAATCTATTGATTTTATGTTATCGGATAACCGAGATATTTAAAATGTCCTTTCGTAAAAGTCGCGTGGCGTCTGCTGCATTCCTTACACGGTTTAGCTAAATTTACTCGGGTGAAACCAAATGACGTTTATTTTACAGGATTTGTCATTGTAACATGAACTTTTACTTCTTTTCCTTTTTTTTTTTTTTTTTTTTTTTTGAGTTGAAGTTTTTCGCTCGCCACCATGACTGGGTTAACCGTTACGGAATACCTGTGTCACAAATGACCACAGATATGTTCCACTTGTCGTAAGCACTTCCCGGTCCTTTCCTCATTAATGTGTATAACATTATTGTATAGAGCGGATATACTAAGTTGATATAACTTGTTTCTAATTGTACATTTATGACAATAAAATATGTTTAAACTAAATTAATGGCTTATCGCCGAGTTCGTAACTATGGTAACACGGTGGGTGCCACTAGTGGTGCAGAAACCGCCAACTCTTCCAGAGCACCCGAGTACACCTCCAGGTTTTATTTAGATTCGTGTTACTCGATCTTTAGTTTTCTGTTTATTCTTGTGTCAATCGCTGTTTGTCCATTTTTCTTTGCCCATTGTGTTGTCTGTCCTTCGATTTTGATTACCCCTTTGGTATCTTCAAACTCTTCCTGTAATAATCGGCCTTGATTGCAATGTTATATAGCTTTATCTTGTCGCATCAAATGGTTATATCAAGATATAAATATATTTAATATTATTAACGTGTTTCGTTATTTAATGAATGTGTTCAAACAGGTGGTTGTATTATATACACATGGTTTTTCCTTTCAATAATTTAAATATCGTCTGTTAGCGAATGACTTATTTACCTATCAACAAACATCATAATGACCTTTTAATCGGATCATGTTTAAACTTGTCGAAACGCGTTGAGGCATGAACAATTACAGTTCTGATATGGATGTGATGTGTAAACTGGATCAATCCAATTGAAAAATCAATAACCCACCCCATTTCAATGGACTATATTTAAAATGTTGTATTTAAATTGAATGAAATTCACGTTTTTTTTTTTTTTTTTACGTCATTAATATTCACTTTTGTAAGATAAATAAAAACTGTATGCATATTTAACGTACCCTACCCACATTCACGTTGTTTTTTTGTTTGTTTTTTTTTAATTTTTATTCCGGTTACATCAAGCCATTCTCGATACAGCATTCCATTATATAGTTTCAGCCTATCCTATTGTCTCCATACTGTTTTTACACTGGTATTTTCTGGTGAAACTTGATTCCAATTAGGTTTTTTCCTTTTTTTATCTGATATACAGTTGTATAGGAATTTAATTTTTTGTCATTTAGCTGGGATTCCCTTATTTCTTCTGGTTCCCTGTTTTTTCAAAATTTCAGAATTCATTAGATTAGGCTCAACTGAATGACTCTGCTTACTGCCAGTAGTTACCCTGACTTGTTCTAGGGTTGTAGCGCATTCAGGTTCACTCTTCTCTTCTGTATTTCTCTCTTGATGACGTAAGCAAACTTTACAAGGTGTCCGTGATAATGCATCTGCATTGTTGTGTTGCCTACCTGGAGATGTCAATACATCTTTTAACCTAATAAAAGTCTGTTCACATTCATCTTTCCACTGAAATATTGAGCCTTTTTCACACAGCTTATGCAATGGTCCGGCTATGATTGCAAAGTTTTTTCACATATTTCATGTAATAGGAGCAAATACCAAGAAAACCCCCCCTCATTTGCTTAGGTGTTTTTGGTCTGGGCCAGTCTTGAACAGTTTTAACTTTATCAGGATCTGTACTAATTCCTTCTTCTGAGACCACACGCTCCAAAAAACTTAACATTAGTTTGAAAAAAAATTAACTAGATGAAGGGTTCAATCACCCCCAAGTCAAGCATTCTAAGTATTTTCTCCTTTTCTGTTTGTCTCTTACCATATGGTAAGCGTCTGAGTGATTGCCTTATTGGTACTGCACTCCCTGTATTGATTTTATGTTGTACCAAATCTGTATGACCTAAATCACCTTTGGATTTTGAGAAAAAAAAAACATTTTGGTGTTTTGTTAACAATTTTGACGATGTGATTCGAGTTCTTTATACATTTTTCATGTTCATTTAAATTTTTAATCACTATTTTGTCCTTTTATTGTGTTTTTGTGCATCCGTGTTCAATATGTTCGTCATACACTCGTTTTGTTTTTGTTTTTGACGTTTACTTTTTGAGGTTTCACTCGGATTTTCGTGTTTATTCAACATCTTAATCACTATTTTTGTTGACTTGTTACAGCTTTGTCATAGATGTTTACGTTAATATGTGATATTTTCATAATGTGTTTCGTTTTGTCTGAGATTTTGTCGTTTACTTTTTTTGTTTGATTCCTTCCTCCAATTTTCGTGTTTATTCAACATCTTAATCACTCTTTTTGTTGACTTGTTACAGCTTTGTCATACTCTGTACTTTAATGTGCTGTCCTTTGTTGTATGTGTATGTTGTTGTCCTTCGATTTTGTCACTGGAGGATGAGGAGGGGTATAATGGTAACCTGATTCCTTCGGCGGCGGCGCCGCCACCGCCGCCGCCGTAGCGGCGGAACCGCCGCCACCCTGGCGCAGCAGCGGCGGAACCGCCGCCACCGCCGCCGCATCGTATTGTTTTTGTTATATTTTTTCTTAAACTTTCACTAATCATTCGTATTGTTTTTGTTTTTGTTATATTTTTTTTTCTTGAACTTTCACTAATTATTCGTTTTGTTTTTGTTTTTGTTATATTTTTTCTTGAACTTTCATTAATTATTCGTTTTGTTTTTGTTTTTGTTATATTGTTTTCTTCAACTTTCACTAATTATTCGTTTGTTTTTGTTTTTGTTATATTTTTTCTTGAACTTTCATTAATTATTCGTTTTGTTTTTGTTTTTGTTATATTTTTTTCTTGAACTTTCACTAATTATTCGTTTGTTTTTGTTTTTGTTATATTTTTTCTTAAACTTTCACTAATTATTCGTATTGTTTTTGTTTTTGTTATATTTTTGGTTTTTTTTTTTTCTTGAACTTTCATTAATTATTCGTTTTGTTTTTGTTTTTGTTATATTTTTTTTTCTTGTCCTGTTTGCAGCATTTAACAGATATCAGCGAAAAAGCTTTTCGCTTACTGGTGCCAAGGTATGGAATGATATTTGAAGAAATTCAACAGAGATTAGACCAAGACTTGGAAGAGTACAAAGACGACGAAGAAAGAGAACGTGAAGAAAAGAAACATCACCTGTACCAGTTGAAACAGCAGTTGGAACAATACCTACAAGAACTCCCCGTGGTCGGTTTCAATACGGGGAAATATGACGTCAACGCCATGAAGGTAGATTTTTTTACTCGATTGGTGGACAGTCACAAGATCAAGTATACCGTGAAACGGAACAACAATTTCATGTGTATCAAGACAGAGAAGCTGAAGTTTGTCGACATCAGCAATTATCTTGCGCCCGGCTTTAGTTATAGTCAGTACCTGAAAGCCTACAAGTGTACAGAACAGAAAGGGTTCTTCCCGTACGAGTGGATGACCTCGTTGGATAAACTCAACGTCAGCCAACTGCCACCTCACGAAGCCTTCTACAGTACTTTGAAAAACGAAAATATCTCTGCCGAAGACTACCAGCTGTGCCAGACAGTATGGGAAGACAACGACATGAAGACCATGAAAGAGTTCCTGACATGGTACAACAACAAGGACGTCGAACCCATGTTGGAAGCCATCGACAAGATGTTTCAGTTTAACCAGAATCGCCACATCGATATGTTTAAAGACGGCATCAGCGTTCCCGGACTCACACTGAAGTACATGTTCCAAGACCTACCAGACTACTTCACCTTACCGGATGAGAAGAATAAAGATCTGTACGACCTATACAAGAACAACATCGTTGGGGGCCCGAGCATCGTGTTTCATCGTTACCACGAGAAAGATAAGACCTTCATACGACCTACCGAGTACACAGATCCAAAGCCCTGTCAGTTGATTTATGGTGTAGACGCCAATGCTCTATATCTTTGGAGTATTATGCAGAAGATGCCTACTGGCCATTTCGTCCGACGGAAGAAAGAAGATGGGTTCAAGAGACAAGCGCCAAGACGCTACGAGTGTATGGCCATCAATTGGTTGGAGTGGGAAGCTCTGCAGTCCCGTCAGTCCATTCGTCACCAGGGTAACGACTCCGAAAAATTGATCGGGATGAAACGTTTACCTGTGGACGGATTTTGCAGAGACACCAACACCGTCTACGAATTCCAGGGATGTATCTGGCACGGACATCGATGCTGGATGACCAAAAAACATAACGGCGTCAACCCCGTCAACGGAAAGAACTTAGACGACTTGTACCACCATACGCATGACAAGATACAATACATCAAAGAACAAGGCTACAACGTCGTGGAGATGTGGGAATGTCAATGGCTAGCCAGTATCAAAAGAGACCCGGAATTGAGTCGTTTTATCGAACATCGAAAACGACCATGTGATGGTTTGGTCACCATGACAGAGGACCAGATACTTACCGCCGTCATGGACGAGAAGCTGTTTGGTGCTTTGGAAGTCGATCTTCACGTCCCGGATACTATGAAGTCCAAGTTTGCCGAGATGCCCCCGATTTTTAAAAACGTCGAAGTATCCAGAGACGATATTGGTGACCACATGCGGCAGTATGCCGTGGACCACGACATCATGTCTCAACCCCGTAAAAGTCTGGTCGGAAGTATGTTTGGAGAAAAGATCATGATTATTTCACCTTTGCTGAAGTGGTATGTGGAACACGGCTTGAAAGTGACCCAGATCCATCAAGTGGTAGAGTACACGCCTGCAACCTGTTTCCAGAAATTCGGCGAACAAGTCAGTGAAGCCCGCCGAGCCGGAGATGCGGATCCAAATAAAAAAATTATAGCCGAAACCAATAAGCTAGATGGAAATTCCAGCTACGGGAAAACAGTCACCAACAAAGAGAGACATACAGATGTCATTTACTGTCAAGAGCATCACGTCAGCCGCTATCTCGTCGACCCTTCCTTCCGTAAATGTAACCAGCTGAGTGCCAAGACCTTCGAAGTGGAGATGAGCAAGAAGACCATTCGACTGGATCTACCCATGCAGATTGGCTGTTTTGTCTACCAGTACGCCAAGCTCCGGATGTTGGAGTTTTACTATGACTTCATGGACGTGTTTGTGGATCGCTCGGACTTCCAGTATTGCAGCATGGACACGGATAGTGCATATATGGCTTTGTCCGCTACCAGTTTGGAAGAAGTGGTCAAACCCGAGATGCAACAGCGTTTCCGGATGGAAAAGAAGAATTGGTTTCCCCGTGATGACACCCCCGAACATGCTGCCTACGACAAGAGGACGCCTGGTTTGTTTAAGACCGAATTTACCGGGGATGGAATGATTGCCTTGTGTAGCAAGACCTACTACTGTTTCGGGAAGGAAGACAAGTTCAGTTGCAAGGGGATCAACAAGAGAACCAACCAGATCACCAAAGAAAAGTACATGGATGTTCTGTTGTCGAAGAAGTCTGGATCCGGTACCAACTGAACTTGTCTTCCTTCCCGAAACAGTAGTAGGTCTTGCTACACAAGGCAATCATTCCATCCCCGGTAAATTCGGTCTTAAACAAACCAGGCGTCCTCTTGTCGTAGGCAGCATGTTCGGGGGTGTCATCACGGGGAAACCAATTCTTCTTTTCCATCCGGAAACGCTGTTGCATCTCGGGTTTGACCACTTCTTCCAAACTGGTAGCGGACAAAGCCATATATGCACTATCCGTGTCCATGCTGCAATACTGGAAGTCCGAGCGATCCACAAACACGTCCATGAAGTCATAGTAAAACTCCAACATCCGGAGCTTGGCGTACTGGTAGACAAAACAGCCAATCTGCATGGGTAGATCCAGTCGAATGGTCTTCTTGCTCATCTCCACTTCGAAGGTCTTGGCACTCAGCTGGTTACATTTACGGAAGGAAGGGTCGACGAGATAGCGGCTGACGTGATGCTCTTGACAGTAAATGACATCTGTATGTCTCTCTTTGTTGGTGACTGTTTTCCCGTAGCTGGAATTTCCATCTAGCTTATTGGTTTCGGCTATAATTTTTTTATTTGGATCCGCATCTCCGGCTCGGCGGGCTTCACTGACTTGTTCGCCGAATTTCTGGAAACAGGTTGCAGGCGTGTACTCTACCACTTGATGGATCTGGGTCACTTTCAAGCCGTGTTCCACATACCACTTCAGCAAAGGTGAAATAATCATGATCTTTTCTCCAAACATACTTCCGACCAGACTTTTACGGGGTTGAGACATGATGTCGTGGTCCACGGCATACTGCCGCATGTGGTCACCAATATCGTCTCTGGATACTTCGACGTTTTTAAAAATCGGGGGCATCTCGGCAAACTTGGACTTCATAGTATCCGGGACGTGAAGATCGACTTCCAAAGCACCAAACAGCTTCTCGTCCATGACGGCGGTAAGTATCTGGTCCTCTGTCATGGTGACCAAACCATCACATGGTCGTTTTCGATGTTCGATAAAACGACTCAATTCCGGGTCTCTTTTGATACTGGCTAGCCATTGACATTCCCACATCTCCACGACGTTGTAGCCTTGTTCTTTGATGTATTGTATCTTGTCATGCGTATGGTGGTACAAGTCGTCTAAGTTCTTTCCGTTGACGGGGTTGACGCCGTTATGTTTTTTGGTCATCCAGCATCGATGTCCGTGCCAGATACATCCCTGGAATTCGTAGACGGTGTTGGTGTCTCTGCAAAATCCGTCCACAGGTAAACGTTTCATCCCGATCAATTTTTCGGAGTCGTTACCCTGGTGACGAATGGACTGACGGGACTGCAGAGCTTCCCACTCCAACCAATTGATGGCCATACACTCGTAGCGTCTTGGCGCTTGTCTCTTGAACCCATCTTCTTTCTTCCGTCGGACGAAATGGCCAGTAGGCATCTTCTGCATAATACTCCAAAGATATAGAGCATTGGCGTCTACACCATAAATCAACTGACAGGGCTTTGGATCTGTGTACTCGGTAGGTCGTATGAAGGTCTTATCTTTCTCGTGGTAACGATGAAACACGATGCTCGGGCCCCCAACGATGTTGTTCTTGTATAGGTCGTACAGATCTTTATTCTTCTCATCCGGTAAGGTGAAGTAGTCTGGTAGGTCTTGGAACATGTACTTCAGTGTGAGTCCGGGAACGCTGATGCCGTCTTTAAACATATCGATGTGGCGATTCTGGTTAAACTGAAACATCTTGTCGATGGCTTCCAACATGGGTTCGACGTCCTTGTTGTTGTACCATGTCAGGAACTCTTTCATGGTCTTCATGTCGTTGTCTTCCCATACTGTCTGGCACAGCTGGTAGTCTTCGGCAGAGATATTTTCGTTTTTCAAAGTACTGTAGAAGGCTTCGTGAGGTGGCAGTTGGCTGACGTTGAGTTTATCCAACGAGGTCATCCACTCGTACGGGAAGAACCCTTTCTGTTCTGTACACTTGTAGGCTTTCAGGTACTGACTATAACTAAAGCCGGGCGCAAGATAATTGCTGATGTCGACAAACTTCAGCTTCTCTGTCTTGATACACATGAAATTGTTGTTCCGTTTCACGGTATACTTGATCTTGTGACTGTCCACCAATCGAGTAAAAAAATCTACCTTCATGGCGTTGACGTCATATTTCCCCGTATTGAAACCGACCACGGGGAGTTCTTGTAGGTATTGTTCCAACTGCTGTTTCAACTGGTACAGGTGATGTTTCTTTTCTTCACGTTCTCTTTCTTCGTCGTCTTTGTACTCTTCCAAGTCTTGGTCTAATCTCTGTTGAATTTCTTCAAATATCATTCCATACCTTGGCACCAGTAAGCGAAAAGCTTTTTCGCTGATATCTGTTAAATGCTGCAAACAGGACAAGAAAAAAAAATATAACAAAAACAAAAACAAAACGAATAATTAATGAAAGTTCAAGAAAAAAAAAAAACCAAAAATATAACAAAAACAAAAACAATACGAATAATTAGTGAAAGTTTAAGAAAAAATATAACAAAAACAAAAACAAACGAATAATTAGTGAAAGTTCAAGAAAAAAATATAACAAAAACAAAAACAAAACGAATAATTAATGAAAGTTCAAGAAAAAATATAACAAAAACAAAAACAAACGAATAATTAGTGAAAGTTGAAGAAAACAATATAACAAAAACAAAAACAAAACGAATAATTAATGAAAGTTCAAGAAAAAATATAACAAAAACAAAAACAAAACGAATAATTAGTGAAAGTTCAAGAAAAAAAAATATAACAAAAACAAAAACAATACGAATGATTAGTGAAAGTTTAAGAAAAAATATAACAAAAACAATACGATGCGGCGGCGGTGGCGGCGGTTCCGCCGCTGCTGCGCCAGGGTGGCGGCGGTTCCGCCGCTACGGCGGCGGCGGTGGCGGCGCCGCCACCGAAGGAATCAGGTTACCATTATACCCCTCCTCATCCTCCAGTGACAAAATCGAAGGACAACAACATACACATACAACAAAGGACAGCACATTAAAGTACAGAGTATGACAAAGCTGTAACAAGTCAACAAAAAGAGTGATTAAGATGTTGAATAAACACGAAAATTGGAGGAAGGAATCAAACAAAAAAAGTAAACGACAAAATCTCAGACAAAACGAAACACATTATGAAAATATCACATATTAACGTAAACATCTATGACAAAGCTGTAACAAGTCAACAAAAATAGTGATTAAGATGTTGAATAAACACGAAAATCCGAGTGAAACCTCAAAAAGTAAACGTCAAAAACAAAAACAAAACGAGTGTATGACGAACATATTGAACACGGATGCACAAAAACACAATAAAAGGACAAAATAGTGATTAAAAATTTAAATGAACATGAAAAATGTATAAAGAACTCGAATCACATCGTCAAAATTGTTAACAAAACACCAAAATGTTTTTTTTTCTCAAAATCCAAAGGTGATTTAGGTCATACAGATTTGGTACAACATAAAATCAATACAGGGAGTGCAGTACCAATAAGGCAATCACTCAGACGCTTACCATATGGTAAGAGACAAACAGAAAAGGAGAAAATACTTAGAATGCTTGACTTGGGGGTGATTGAACCCTTCATCTAGTTAATTTTTTTTCAAACTAATGTTAAGTTTTTTGGAGCGTGTGGTCTCAGAAGAAGGAATTAGTACAGATCCTGATAAAGTTAAAACTGTTCAAGACTGGCCCAGACCAAAAACACCTAAGCAAATGAGGGGGGGTTTTCTTGGTATTTGCTCCTATTACATGAAATATGTGAAAAAACTTTGCAATCATAGCCGGACCATTGCATAAGCTGTGTGAAAAAGGCTCAATATTTCAGTGGAAAGATGAATGTGAACAGACTTTTATTAGGTTAAAAGATGTATTGACATCTCCAGGTAGGCAACACAACAATGCAGATGCATTATCACGGACACCTTGTAAAGTTTGCTTACGTCATCAAGAGAGAAATACAGAAGAGAAGAGTGAACCTGAATGCGCTACAACCCTAGAACAAGTCAGGGTAACTACTGGCAGTAAGCAGAGTCATTCAGTTGAGCCTAATCTAATGAATTCTGAAATTTTGAAAAAACAGGGAACCAGAAGAAATAAGGGAATCCCAGCTAAATGACAAAAAATTAAATTCCTATACAACTGTATATCAGATAAAAAAAGGAAAAAACCTAATTGGAATCAAGTTTCACCAGAAAATACCAGTGTAAAAACAGTATGGAGACAATAGGATAGGCTGAAACTATATAATGGAATGCTGTATCGAGAATGGCTTGATGTAACCGGAATAAAAATTAAAAAAAAACAAACAAAAAAACAACGTGAATGTGGGTAGGGTACGTTAAATATGCATACAGTTTTTATTTATCTTACAAAAGTGAATATTAATGACGTAAAAAAAAAAAAAAAAACGTGAATTTCATTCAATTTAAATACAACATTTTAAATATAGTCCATTGAAATGGGGTGGGTTATTGATTTTTCAATTGGATTGATCCAGTTTACACATCACATCCATATCAGAACTGTAATTGTTCATGCCTCAACGCGTTTCGACAAGTTTAAACATGATCCGATTAAAAGGTCATTATGATGTTTGTTGATAGGTAAATAAGTCATTCGCTAACAGACGATATTTAAATTATTGAAAGGAAAAACCATGTGTATATAATACAACCACCTGTTTGAACACATTCATTAAATAACGAAACACGTTAATAATATTAAATATATTTATATCTTGATATAACCATTTGATGCGACAAGATAAAGCTATATAACATTGCAATCAAGGCCGATTATTACAGGAAGAGTTTGAAGATACCAAAGGGGTAATCAAAATCGAAGGACAGACAACACAATGGGCAAAGAAAAATGGACAAACAGCGATTGACACAAGAATAAACAGAAAACTAAAGATCGAGTAACACGAATCTAAATAAAACCTGGAGGTGTACTCGGGTGCTCTGGAAGAGTTGGCGGTTTCTGCACCACTAGTGGCACCCACCGTGTTACCATAGTTACGAACTCGGCGATAAGCCATTAATTTAGTTTAAACATATTTTATTGTCATAAATGTACAATTAGAAACAAGTTATATCAACTTAGTATATCCGCTCTATACAATAATGTTATACACATTAATGAGGAAAGGACCGGGAAGTGCTTACGACAAGTGGAACATATCTGTGGTCATTTGTGACACAGGTATTCCGTAACGGTTAACCCAGTCATGGTGGCGAGCGAAAAACTTCAACTCAAAAAAAAAAAAAAAAAAAAAAAAGGAAAAGAAGTAAAAGTTCATGTTACAATGACAAATCCTGTAAAATAAACGTCATTTGGTTTCACCCGAGTAAATTTAGCTAAACCGTGTAAGGAATGCAGCAGACGCCACGCGACTTTTACGAAAGGACATTTTAAATATCTCGGTTATCCGATAACATAAAATCAATAGATTTAGCAGACGAAAAGTTTGTCAAAAATATAACGCTAATTAAATTCTTCAAAAGAAAAATTCTTATTGGATTTCGAAAGAATATAGTTACAGCACACGGGTACAACAATATCTGTTGTTTTCCCTACATAATCTGCATATTTTAACAGTCGGGTACGGTTGAAATCAATTTAGCAATACTTGGTATTGATTTGTTTGTGTATTATGTTTATATTTAAATCACCTAAAGTTCACCTAAGGGCATACGTAGTAAATACATTCATGTTTCAACTTGTCTGATCATTGGGGTTAATATCTTTTTGATTACTTCACGTATCGAATACCCACTTCACTGGCACGCGTATGAATAATTAAACGCGGGGCCTCTTTAGAAAAACCAATATCAAATTTAAGGGTTGCCTAATAGACCGTAATAAAAAATACATCTTATAAAATCATACAATTTGTCGTTTTACACGAAGATTGAACAGCTGTTTTTTTTTTTCCATAGGTGTATTGACCTTCATCCCATTATTGGGAGGGGGAACTGTTATAACCTTATAAAGACAGTATGAGTGTTTAAGTTCATGATTGATTTTAATGGTCTGGTAATATATTCAGTGTGTAATTATTTGTATTAAAGTATGCATTATTATTGGTAAATAAAACACGGTGTTAAAACCCCTATGAATGGTACAATACTTAGAATAATAGAATAATAATGAGAGGTCTTTAACTAAGCAACACAAAATTATGTAAATTTACCCGGTAATAGGGGGTAATAGCGCTATAGTGACTAGATACAGGTTGGATCCACAATTCCATTGTTCGCACCTAGACTCTAGAGGAGTTCCGGAAAAACCGCGGGAAAAAAAACGCGGGAAATTATCACCCTTTCATTTCCGATGACGTCATTTCCGGTGATGCAACTTCCGGTCGCGCCTGCGCACGCGATCACTTCCGGCACCACCTCACTGCACCACCTCAAATGCTAACTGAGCTGTGCCCATATACTACTAAAATAATTCCAAATGATGAAAGTAATGAATGAATTCCTGTTGTAAAAATCAAAACACATAGTAGTTTGCGTTATTTATTTTATATTTGAATTTAATGTCCGTAGCCAAAGTCAATATGACGAGATTTTCAAGTAAATGAGCGCATGACTGTCGGTGTCAATGTCAATGTCTCTGTGCACATGCAGTACAGCAAAAGAAGTCTGGCATTGTTGTCCTCAAGTACGTTTTAAGGCGACGGAGAACATAGAATGATCTCTCCGTCGTAGCTGTGCTGGCAGGCATGGTGTAAAGTATCAACAAAACGTTGCTGATCGAAGGATAGAGCTCTTCGTTTGTGACGATAAGGGTGTCCTTCAGATTCGATGGTTTAGCGGTTGTCAATGTTGACCAACGGGCTTTCCACCTTTTGATTTCGGCTTTAACCATAACTATGTCGCAACGTAAATCGGTTTTGTATGTGTCAAATATAACGTCTACGGTGACTGGTGTTAGTCTAGGCAAGTTCATTGGTATCAAGTATTGTGCATGGTATCTGCCGCCATTTTCAAGTAATCTCGCGGTAAGCTCAGTTATGTAATAGTCCATAAACGGGTAGTACATATACCGCTGTCAAAACTGGCTAGGGTTATCAGCGGGATGACCAGCTCGGTTGATCTGTCTGCCGGTTCTCCTTGGAATAGTCGGTAGAATTTCAAACTGACCGGCAATAGAAACGGCCATATCAAATAACGATCGGGTCCCACACAGTTTGGTCGTTTCGTTCCGAAGTTAACTGATTAATAACAACTTCACTCTCTTTGACCGCTTCTACCAGATTGCATATAAAACACGTTATAATCATTATCAGTAATTATACTGAAAAAGTGGGATTCTTCCCATGTCAGTAGTAATATTTTTTAGTGCAAGCAATTGATTTTTTTTGCCGAAATGATGTGCAAGCAATTGATTTTTTGCGTAAGGGCAGCTACGCGCCTGAACATCTACAAACATCTATTCGAGCTAAAGACGAATCGAACATCGTTTTTATGCGGAAATCGTAACGGATATCAAAACACAGAACGTAAGACACATAATAGGACAACACAAAAACCAAAGAGATGAGTAAAGAGTGGCTTTATTGGACCTCAAATCCTCAATTTTGAGAGAAGTCTCTGCCTGTCCCCGCGCCCTAAAGCAGTCTTGTTCTACCTTGTAAAATTTCTCTTGGAGTCCCTGTTGATCAGTATTACGTCAAGTATACGATCTTTTCTAGATGGGATGTCAACAATTTTATGGAGATTTATGTCGTTCCCTAAATTTAGGAGCAACACTGATGTTGACATTGGTCCGGTTTTCCAGGAACGACATAGTTATTTGACCAGCTTATGTGCCCTAGATTGCCTAGATTAAATTTAAAGTCACCTTCAGTAATGACTGAAGAGTTTGATTGTTGGTTTATACGATTTAATAATTACCTTTAATGAAATATATCACTGACACTATGCTAATAATGTTGATAAAAACAAATTAATAACTCAACGATTCACACTCGTCCTTTTTTTTTGCTCAGGAAGTGTTCATAGTGAAAGTTGAAAATTTGGAAAACCCCTTTTCAAATAAATAGAAAAAACATCATAAAATAAGTAACAAAAACCCGATCCAATTGAAATATTTCAATCTGAGATTAAAATGATTGATATTTGCTGAGTCGACAGATAACAAAATTGAAAGAAATCTAAAAGACATCTAATTTTAATTAAGTTAATTGTGGTATAGGCTACTTCATATGGTTGGTATTGTATATCAAGTTTATATTGCCAGGGCCCAATCCGGAATACGTCCATAACTCCAATGGGGACGTTCCAAATCGGAATTCCTATTTGTTATTTTCCATACCAGAATAGGACGCATTACAAGATTTCTAATAAAACATTTTGGCGGTAAGTAAATACATATATATTTATTCACCCGACGCTAACGTCATTGACTTGAAGTTTTACCCATGTCGGCATGTTATCTAGCATAAATTAAATTATAGAAAAAAAAGTCCCGACTAAACGTTGGAGAACACCGAAGGGGCAATCAAAGGTTGACAATCCAGACAAACTGACAACATATGGTAGAAAAAACGAAGAAAAACAAAGAAAAAATCACAACACAATATGTGTTGGACACCACTATACGCAAGCAACCACAAATAATGTAAATAAGACATGAACATCTACAAACATCTATCCGAGCTAAAGACGAATCGAACATCGTTTTTTTGCGGAAATCGTAACGGACATCACAACACAGAACGTAAGACACATAATAGGACAACACAAAAACTAAAGAGATGAGTAAAACGAACTTCATCACAAAACCGGAGTGAGCAGTTGCTGTCTCTTATAAGACAACCGCCAAGTAAGATGACTAAACCTTAATATACTAATCCTTCTGTAAATACAAATATAGATAAACTGTGTAAACAACAACGTATGGCTTTTAATCAATATATAAAGATAAAGACACCTGGCAAATAAGAAGATAAAGATGAATACAAAACATATTTTAAAAAGGGTACAGAGAGAGGTAGAAGGGTCCAGATTAAATATATGCAACAGGTCATAAGTCCACAGTTAGTAGCAAAACCTATATTCTTCTGGTAGTATTTAAAGGGCAAAAACACCTGAAACATCTGAATATATCCCCTGAGAGGCAAACTAGTTTATTATATAGTGACCCTAGTATTCATGCGAACATCCTTAATGTGTCGATGTATGGATTTAACCTATGTATTTACCAGATTTAACTAACACATGTAATAGTGCAAACATACTTTAATTATCCATTGTTTACAATCCCTATTTATGCGAACATCCTTAATGAACAATTCAAAAGTATTTTTATGTGTGAAAATACAGCAGTCGTTCCTGATAAAGGTCTAAGTTCACATGCAACTATGCCGAACCTGATAAAGGTCTAAGTTCACATGCAACCATGCCGAGCCTGATAAAGGTCTAAGTTCACATGCAACCATGCCGAGCCTGATAAAGGTCTAAGTTCACATGCAACCATGCCGAGCCTGATAAAGGTCTAAGTTCACATGCAACCATGCCGAGCCTGATAAAGGTCTAAGTTCACATGCAACCATGCCGAGCCTGATAAATGTCTAAGTTCACATGCAACCATGCCGAGCCTGATAAAGGTCTAAGTTCACATGCAACCATGCCGAGCCTGATAAAGGTCTAAGTTCACATGCAACAATGCCGAGCCTGATAAAGGTCTAAGTTCACATGCAACCATGCCGAGCCTGATAAAGGTCTAAGTTCACATGCAACCATGCCGAGCCTGATAAAGGTCTAAGTTCACATGCAACCATGCCTAATACAAGAATTAACAATAACGGAGTAATAAATATAGTAATCCCCTTAAAGTTACTGGTTCTGATAACATCCCAAAGTGTTGCCTTAGCAACTTATCACAAGAATCGTCTCCATTGTTTGTCCCACTTTTTGTCAGTAATCCATCGACTATAGTGAAATTCCAAAGGAATGGACGCTGGTGAATGTGGTACTTATTTTCAAAAAAGGTGATAAACACAGTGCTATAAAATAAAAATTTTGCTTAATAATTTATTTGCAGTTTACAAACGACGTCCTCTACTACCTCCCTTCCTCCTAGTGCTGTCTAATGGTATAGGGGTAACATCCTCAATTCTGCCTATTTTCATTCAAGAACTAGCTAAAGCTCGGAGAGCTGAGTGTGCACCAGGTCCAATGTCCACCTGTAGCTCTCAGTTTAATGTGAAGACCATTTATGCCGAGGGTTTTACATTTTTCTACTGCATCTTGTGCTCCCAACATGACGACGTATTGTGAGGCTTCATCTCTGTCTGCTTTAACGATCATACCACCAGTGACACGAGCAATGGTTTCCTTTCCAGACAAATCAGTAACGTGTACAAAAGTGTCATTGAAACGGACAAATATTATGTGTGCTACTCCAAAGACATTTTCTCCCTCCTTTACTTGTGGTCATGATATAACCTGCTCTTTTTGCTGAGTCCTCCCCTTTCTGGGTGCCATCTTTATTATTACCGAGAAGTGCTATAAATTATTTAAGAAATAAATCATGGAAGCCAGAATGTGTTTTGAGTTTTAACATGGGTTGACGGATATTAGGATCTTCAAATATACTAATATCCGCCAACCCATTTTAAAACTCAAAGCACATTCTGGCTTCCATGAATTATTTCGATTCTGATATGTCTAAGAGTACAAATACGGTAGTATACTTTGATTGGAAGATTTTTAATTTATATTTACGTTTGCGGACAATATCGCACACAATTTATGCTGCCAAATTCGAGCAGACGATAATTCATCGACATGTACATTTACGACGGGAAAGTCAGTCACATGCACCGGCGCATGTGCTAATAATATTATACCCAATCGATAAATCGTTCGTTTGATTACAAAGAGAAAGAAGGACGTCATGTTAAAATTACATGTATCCTTAACTGCAATCTGCTGTAAAGTTTTAGAACACATTTTAACCAGCAGTATAAGAACTCATATCAGGCAAAATAACATATAGCATGATAATCAACACGATTATAAAAGTAAAAGATCATGCCAGACACAATTGGTCATCAGTATCCAAGACATAGCTAAAACACTATCAGAGGGTAATAACATTTACACAATTCTTTGAGATTTTTCAAAGACATTTGATAAAGTTCCCCACCAAAGATTAATTAATAAACTAAATAATTACGTAATTCGAAAGTGAGGCTTTTATTAGATATAAGATATTTTGGGTAATTGACAACAGCAGGTTGATTTGAATGGTAAAACACTTCTAAATTGGCTATATATTGACTCTGGTGTCCTCCAAGGGACTGTCTGAGTCCCTACATTATTTTTACTTTTCATCCAACGATTTAAGAAAAGATTGGTGTTGGACAAACTCATTTTATAGGACAATGAGTCATGCACCATTCTTAAAAGATGACAGATTTGTGACACCTAGTACCTTGTAACTTTTTTTACTGTAAAAGATATTTATTTTTGACATTTTCCTTCTTTATATCATACTGCAACCAATAATAGATGTAAAGGATTGCACACATTATTGTGGGGCACATGTACAAGTTAAGACATGGGAGACAAGTTGTGAAGTTGTACTTTCCCAAGTACATTGACAAGGTAGTAATTATTGAGATAAAACAGATGTGTCATACAGTTTGGTTACACTGGGAGGATATTTCAATATGTTTTTATTTGTTTTAAAAACATGTTCTTGTTCAGACATTATTTAGATTGGAGAAATGGAGCGCTGGAGATGGTGTGTCGTGATAACCACCCCCCTTTTTTTGTAATGTGACCAAAAGTACATTTCCGCGTGATGTCTTCAACCTCTAAAATAACTAAAGGGGACAAAGAAATGTATCTGATGTGAACTGTGCCAATTACCCACTTAAGACACGCCTTCATTCTATGCTGTGCATCATTTCCTTTGCTGAGATGGGAATATCTGTACGCTATGGCGGCCGCCATTTAAAACATGGATTCAGCCGTTACCTGACCCCGATATCAAACAAAAAAATCCGAGGGGTCACGAGTACCAGACTACATGTTATCTAGCATAAATTAAATTATAGAAAAAAAAGTCCCGACTAAACGTTAGAGAACACCGAAGGGGCAATCAAAGGTTGACAATCCAGAAAAACTGACAACATATGGTAGAAAAAACGAAGAAAAACAAAGAAAAAATCACAACACAATATGTGTTGGACACCACTATTCACAAGCAACCACAAATAATGTAAATAAAACATGAACATCTACAAACATCTATCCGAGCTAAAGACGAATCGAACATCGTTTTTATGCGGAAATCGTAACGGACATCACAACACAGTCACAGAACGTACGACACATAATAGGACAACACAAAAACTAAAAAGATGAGTAAAGAGTGGCTTTATTGGACCTCAAATCCTCAATTTTGAGAGAAGTCTCTGTCTGTCCCCGCGCCCTAAAGCAGTCTTGTTCTACCTTGCAAAATTTCTCTTGGAGGCCCTGTTGATCAGTATTACGTCAAGTATACGATCTTTTCTAGATGGGATGTCAACAATTTTATGGAGATTTGTGTCGTTCCCTAAATTTAGGAGCAACTGATGTTGACATTGGTCCGGTTTTCCAGGGACGACATAGTTATTTAACCAGCTTATGTGCCCTAGAATCACCTTCAGTAATGATTGAAGAGTTTGATTGTTGGTTTATACGATTTAATAATGACCTTTAATGAAATATTATAACGGGCCAGGCGGTAATATGGTGATTTATATGGTAAATTTGCTGCCACCACCGGTGTTTAGTACACCGGGAACTTTACACTAGATTTGAACAACAAATCTAGGATGCAGTGCTGAAACCCAACTCAGGTCTCAGAAAGTTTTATCTTTGTTTATTCTTTGTTTTAACAGGCTTCGGGTTTTATACAGTTTTTTTAGTTATTGAAGTGAAGACAAGTGATACACTTTATGTGTTTCACCGTTTGATTGAATACTCAATAGTTTTGTCTGTTAACATATAGTGACAGATAAAGGGCAGTAGGGAAATAGACGTGGAACCAGAAACAACATACGAATCTCACCAAGCTAATGAAAATCTATTCGAAATACAGTAAAATTGTGGGGGTAGTTTCTAGTGTGGCAATTTGGAGAAAAGAGCACACTCACCTTTCTTGTGTCAGTGAATACCACACTGGCATCAATCGAGGAGAGAGAAATATTCACACAGCCAAACGGCAACACGAGAAACTAAAATGGTCAGCCTATCCAGCAATCAAAACTGACTCTTGTTGGACAGACAAGAAGTGCAGCTATCTCACGGGATAGAAAATGGAACAATATGACAGATCGATGGATCCTGGGGAGACTAAAATCTACTGTCAAGTAATTTAAATAATCACTGTAGTCTGAGTTGGAACAATAGATCGAGGATAAGTCGGGCATGTACAATTCCACTGCCGCTCTGTAATTCCCGTTTTGTAGCAATAGATAAAGTAAATATAATTCAGTTCAGCATAGTTTTTATATATATTCAAATTATTCAACATCAATACAATACAATTCAAAGTCAATCAAGTAACAAACCAGTGTTCAACTTATGTAATATTAAACAAGTTATTAATGCTTAGATTCAATGCTCAATTTACACTGACCGATCTATGTTTACATAGTCGAATGTCAGGTTGTCTTATTTATCTCAGTTTATCAAATTGTGAACGTTAACAAGTAAAGCTTAGTGAAATGAATTTTACGCCAACCAGTCTATGAATACATCAACCGAATTGTTAGCGGGTCCTACTATGAAGCAAGTATAAAAACATATTGCGCTGACCCACTTCAATATATGAAAGTGGAATGTCAGGAATACTCCTATGTCCAACTTAAATAGCAAAATCCTATTAAAATCCTATCTCCTATCAACCTAACCAACAATCAGAATAAATGGATGGGCGAGTGTGGGTGTAGGGTGGCATAGCATGGTAAGTTTTATTTCAGCAGCAACAGCAAAGGAAATAAAAATAATTTTGAACTAACCAAACTATACAACTATAGTCTGAATGTCAGTAAATGCCAAATAAACTCCCTTGTTGAATAAAAATAAAAGAATCGGACTCAACCTACAAGCAAACAACTTGTAGAAATGTTTAATCCGAAATGTATAATTAACCTGAACTAATTTTCGCCCGAACTCATTAGACTACTAATGACATGTTCGGATAAAGAAAAAAACTAAATAAGCCAAACAGTTGAAAAGTGAATCAAAATACTAAAATAGAACCAGACACATAAAGAATACTCTATGCGAATTCCGGATCTATAATTTATCCAATTTAGCTACGACTTCACAACAAAACATTGTGAAACTGTCATAAAGAAAAATGCCAAAGACAAAAAATGTTCTTATCTGAAAATAAACTTTAACTGTCAGAAATTCCTAACTAACCTATTAAAATGTAAGAATATCCGAATAAATTATCCAACAGCGTGGTACACTCAACCTGCAACAGCGTAAGAACAAAATAGTAAGAACCCCGAAAGAGATGCTGAGCCCTTTTTATACTAGTAAATTTCGCCGGGACAACCGCCGGGGTGACGACATTTCACTCCCGTCTAAATACCAGCCACACACTCGACTTACAAATAAATCCCGGCAACAGTAAAATAAATTGTTCTACAATTCTTAAAACGATAGAATTTTATATACACACTCATAATATCTTAGTCGACAATAATCTTAAGTTTCTTGTTACATTTTAATACACACAATCTTATTTCAATGTCAACAATAAAACGGGATTCTTACATTGATTACAAATAGTCCCGCTAGGTAAACTAAAAGAGCAATGCATTGTGGGATATTTATCCTTGACTGATTTTTTCACAATAACAAAACCGGTGGCAATACACAAATGTCTGTTTACAAATTAATACAATGTTGTGCGCCTTTACACATGATGAACACTGGCAGTTCTGAACAACTGAATACTCTGTTGAAATACGGGATTGATTTAGGTAAGAATTTTGAGCTCTCAGAAAATATTTGAAGCAGAAATCATTACGAACACAAGTAAATTACAGTAAAATCGGTATTGACAAAAATCAGCTGTCTGTAAATTCACGTGAAAATAGTAGGACATTTCCGAAAATACGAGGAACTGCACTTGTAACTTTGAATAAAGTAGGGGGAAATCCTGTATCTTACAACTGCCCCCACTTCAGTTTTTAGTGTCCTCACAAAAACAAAACGAAAATCATTATAACACTGAACTGGTTATAGAAAAATCAAAGAACAATAATAAAAGTTGTCAATAATCATTTACACTTGATACTTATTCAAACAATCTTGTTTCCATCATTTATAATGAGCACATTCATTAGCAAATGCAAATAACGTTTGTAAAATTGATGAAAATGATGAGAACAGCACCAAAACTTTTAATAACATTTAACTTTTAACCATCTCAAAAAAATTAAATAAAAACAGTAAAATCCTGATCTATCTAGATTTTAAATATGAATAACACCTTCAAGTTAGTCTACACAGACTAGTCGACCATTTAGTGGTCGAAAACTTCTATACATCTCTGTATATGAGAAAGTATTACGCAGAATACTTCTGTAAAAAAAATATTTTTTTAATCCCCCAGTTCAGGACATACATCCTCATGATGAACTGTACCTGAATCAATTACCCCAAAATTTAAACAAGACATTATGTCAATGTCAAGAATAATACAAATATCAGTACAAATGTTATCTCAACATGTTATACTGAAGCAAAATAGTATCAACATACTTACTAACTATGAAAAAAAACATTACTAAATTACTTACTGGATTCAGAATGTAAGGTCAAGGGTTCCATTACACTCCATTAAATTTTGAGAAAAGAAAAATTACAATACAAATACCTAACGTTCTAAATTAAATGTCCATAAAATGTCCATTAATTATCCTTTTACACTATCCTGGAATTTCACAAGGTCTCTCTCATGCTAGACTCTTCATCTGTATAGTATTACAAATGTACATGATTAAATTTACTGGTTCCAAAGACTAATAGAGCACACGGATGTTTTGTTTGATAGATTTTAATTATGGTACGACACAGACTACTTTATGCATGATTAAATTTACTGGTTCCAAAGACTAATAGAGCACACGGATGTTTTGTTTGATAGATTTTAATTACTGTACGACACGGACTACTTTATGTCCTCTTACTTTTTTGTGTGGTGGAGATTCAGATCTGTGGCGGATCACAGACCTGACCTTGATATGTTCCGGAGTTGGTGAACGGAATCTTTGTGGTTGTCTCTGGAAACGAGGGCGATTCCAAGTTGGAGCAGATGGGCGGGGAGCTCTCTGTCTCCGAATGGCAACTTCCACCTTCTCCAACTGGTCAGTTGTACGGCGCAGCTCCGTTAACATCTTCCCTTGGATCTCTAACATCTGTCTCTGTAATGCATGACCTGCCAACACCGCCTGGGTCAGTTCCTCCAAAGCAAAGTTGTTGTCAGCCCCGGAGGAATCTGGCAATATTTGATTCATGATGTTTTCATCAGATTCTAATGGAGGTGGCAGGGTAATGTCAGGCAAAGAAGGCCTTTCTACAGTACATGGTGGAGATCTCAAGGGAAGAGGCATTTCCACAGGCGATCCCAGACAGTGTCTCAGGTCGGTATCAGTAAGTTCTGGTATTTCAGGTGAATATGGCATTAGTTGTTTAGGCGATTCAGTGGAGGTGTTTAGAACAGTTGAGGATGGTGATGGTGTTGCTATGATAATGGCGGTACTGATAAGAAGAGGTGTAGAGACAGTGGTGGTAGATCCGGATATTACTGGAATAAATTTTTGTCTGGATGCCCATAGGACCTGAGACTCTGCCTGGGACATCCTTCGGCAGTCCCTACTACCAATAAACTTCCAACAGTAAGCTGGATCCTGTTTTATGACCAGGTAATCCTCATCCTTGGTAAATGTGCCAGCAGTTAATTTATTTTCTCTCTCTTGCCTATGTTTCAAGTAAAATGTACTATGACGGTTTAGCTCCCTCTCGGTCTTTGCAACATATCTACACAGTAAACAATGGAACTGGTGATTCTCAAGTGCTACATGTGCCAAGCCAACATGTTCTTTTAACTTCCTCAGTTCTCCTTTGTAAAAACAGTAGGGGCATTCATATGCTCGCCCTCTGTTAATGGTACTCTCCATACTGAAAATATAAAGGATGCATCATAAATATAATGCAAACTATCAGCTAGAACTGAGGTAATTTTGTTTTTGACAATACTGGATGGACACCATGACAATATATGGATTATTCTGGAAAGGCTTGACGAGGCTCGGATAGGTCTCAGTATGCTGAAGAGGTAGCTGCGGAGGAGGTACAAAGGTTAAGTATACACTGGTTAGTTGAACACTGGTTTTACAATCAAACAAGACAAATATAAACAAATGCATTAAAACTACTGTTTCTTCTTTCTGTACTTGTTGAGTGCGCATCTTCCCCACTTGGGATAATGAGGACCTAGGTAAGGCTTGAGTTTGTCATGATTCAAGACCTTGATCAGACCCTCTTGACTCAGCTGAACACAGTAGACTAGATCATTGTACTTCTTGAGAATAACACATGGACCGATGTATTGGGGCTGCAACTTTGGACAAACACCATCTTTTCTTTGTTCATGAAAATACCAAACTGCATCTCCAGGTTGATAGGACTTAAAACAAATTTTAGCGTCATAAATGTCTTTCCGTCGTTTTGCTGTTTTAGCCAGATATCGTCGACAAATGTCATGAGCCATTTGAAGTCTGGATCTCAAACCATTGACATAATCACCATAAGACACAATCTTTTCAGATGTGTGTCCAAACTGCAGTTCTAAAGGAGTTCGTACTTCTCTTCCCAACATCAACATATTAGAAGTCAAACCTGTGGACTCGCTCTCACTGGAACGGAATGCTGATGTCAAACACCCCAAGTGAAGGTCCCATTCACTCTGTTCACCCTTCAAATAGGCTCTGATCATTTGCAACAACGTGCGATGACTCCTTTCTATACATCCATTACCCTTTGGATTTCTAACGCTGGTTCTAGTCTTCCGTATACCCATCAACTGGCAAAGTTGACGAAAAATGTCGGATTCAAAGTTACTTCCCTGGTCTGAATGAAGAGATAAAGGACAACCAAAACGACCGATATATTCATCTAAAATTTTTGCTGCGCACGTCTCTGCACTTTGATCAGGAATTGGATACACTTCTAACCATTTTGTAAAACTGTCTGTAACTGTGAGAATGTATCTGTTTCCTCGAGGAGTTCTAGGTAAAGGACCTACAATATCAGTGGCTACACAATCCAAAGGACCGCCAACTGGGATAGATCCCAATGGAGCCTTTGGTTTTCTGTTTGCAAGTTTGCTCTGTGCACATACATCACATCTTTGTATCCAAACTTCAACATCTTCTCTCATCTCAAACCAATAAAATTTGCGTCTTATTCTCTGCAGAGTCTTCTTCCGTCCAAAATGACCGGACAATATCGAATTGTGCGCTAGCGTCAAGATTTCTTTCTTTAAATTCACAGGGGTAACCAGTTGTAACCATTTGTCAGAATTATCTGTTTTCACAAATTTCTTATAAATTACATTATCAATGAGTACCAATGAATCCCACAGATTCAAATAATGTCTGGTAATAGGGGACGAAAGCTGACAATCAGTCAAGCTGGGTCTACTTTTCTGGCATAAGTATCTCAAAACCAATGAAATGTCTGGATCATTTCCTTGCAGCTTAGATAATTGCTGTTTTGTGTATCCACCTCTCCAAGAGGTCCATAACGTATGGTCATTTTCTTCTTTACTACTTCTTGTCGTCACTGCTCTAAGTGGATGGTGTCCTGTCTTTTGATATGGGAAACTAACAGATTTACAATCTGTTATGTTTATCTTCATAGAAC
Organism: Bathymodiolus brooksi; assembly: GCA_963680875.1. NCBI lineage: Eukaryota > Metazoa > Mollusca > Bivalvia > Mytilida > Modiolidae > Bathymodiolus > Bathymodiolus brooksi. The sequence goes on from CAVMGF010000027.1 coordinate 82,459, forward strand.
TTTCCATGTCAAGTGCTCTTTTGGTACACTTCTTGCAAGGACCACACTTGAGATATTCAAGGGAATCTACATCGGAACACAGACATTCTTCAGGAGAGGGACATCTTGACATACCATCAGCATTGCCATGCTTGCTGCCAGGTCGATGTTGGATAGAAAATTCAAAAGCTGATAAGATTTCTAACCAACGGGCGATCCGACCTTTAGGTTCTTTAAAACTGAACAACCAGACAAGTGCTTGGTGATCTGTTCTAACAAGAAATTTCCTTCCAAGTAAGTACTGACGATAATATTCTACAAAATGTCGGAGCGCCAGCAGCTCTTTGTCTGTCACGCAGTAATTGGATTCAGCTTTATTCAGTGTCCGGCTACCATAGGCAATTACCTTTTCTTGACCATCCTGTATCTGGCGTAATACTGCTCCAATACTGACATCACAGGCATCAGTATCTAGAATATATCCTCCCTCATCTCTCGGATATGCCATAACTGGTGCTGTAGTTAAAATTTTCTTAACCTCTTCAAATGAGGCTGTACAGGCTTCAGACCAAATAAAATGTTCACCTTTCTTGGTTAATTGTACCATAGGCCGTACAATTTGTGAGAAATCTTTGACAAATCTACGGTAATAGCTTGCCATGCCCAGGAACTGTCTAATTTGTGTAACTGTCTGAGGTGGTGGCCACTCTTTAATTTTCAGAATATTGGAAGGGTGAGGTCGAACTCCCTCACCAGAGACAACATGTCCAAGGAAAGTAACTTCAGTCTGTAGTAACTGGCATTTTTCTGGCTTCAGCTTCAAGCCTGCTGTAGAGATTCTATCAAAAACTCTAGTCAGTCTTTCCATATGTTCATCAAAGGTTTTACTAAATATAACCACATCATCAAGATAGATTAGACAAATTTGCCATTGCAAACCTTGAAGAGCAAGTTCCATAACTCGTTGAAAAGTGCGGACTTTAAGCCCATAGGCATCTTCAGAAATTCGTACAATCCATACTTAGTTACAAAGGCTGTCTTGGGGATGTCAGAGTTCATTACAGGAACCTGATGATAACCGGAAGTCAGGTCCATCGTAGAATAGAGAGTTGAACCAGAGACAGCATCTAAACAATCTTGAATTCTAGGAAGAGGGAAAGCATCATTTTCAGTGACACTATTTAAACGTCTATAATCTATACAGGGTCTGACTTTCCCATTTTTCTTGCGCACAAGTACGATTGGACTTGCCCATGGAGATTTAGACTTCCGTATTATTCCTTGTCTTTCCATTTGTTCTATTACTAATTTTTCCTCATTGGCAAAAGCCAATGGCACACGCCTTGGGGGCTGTTTCAGTGGTTTTGATGAACCCGTATTTATAGTGTGTTCTAATAAATGTGTTGTTCCAAGATCATCGTCATCTTTAGAAAATACATGTTCAAATCTATTTAATAAGGAGGCTATTTTACGTCTCTCTTCTTCTGGTCTCCCCTCTCTTGCTTTAACATAAATTTCTCTTAGATGGTTTGGAACGTCCGTGTCCTTGACATGCGTCTCACTAATGTTGGGTTTAGGTTCTGGTCTCTTTCTTTGAAAATCTGCAACCACCTTTTCCGACTCGCTATGTTTGTTCATCTGGGTTTTGCAATCATTTTTGTCAAATTGGAGTCTCCTAAGAGTATTCAAATTTTCTATTTCGGTCTCATCTTCTTCTGATAATACTGGATAAATTGTGTCGGTGTACAGCACCGCAGTTCCTATAATTGTACCTTGGTGAAGGACAATATCATTGTTTAAAGGATTCAACATTCTAACTTTTCCGGTAACATTCTTTAACAAATCAACTAAACTGGCGGCCATTACTAATGGTGACTTTTCCATAAAGCAAGGTGAAGGTTCAATAAGAAACTCAAGGGCAGAACATAAGCCATCTATCTGGTCTATTTCGACATAAACATCCAAAACTACTTCACTTAATGCGGGAACTGTAAAATCATCAGCTACATTTACATTTCGTATCCTCCTCAAGTCTTTAACTACTTTACATGGAATATTTTCTCCATTCCAAGTAAACAATTTGTCTACAAGTTTTAGTTCTGTAGGGCCTCTATCGCCCATCATCAATATGTCTAATCCCAACAATACCTCATCATCAATTTGAGCAACCACCAGCTCTTTCTCAAAAGATACAGTTCCTAACTGTATACTAAATTCAGCTGTACCCAACTCTACCAGTGGGTGTCCATCTGCTCCGATTAAAGATGACGACTTGGTCAAAAGAGGTCTCTTCGTTGCAGGTATTGTATTGTAAACCGTTTCTGAAATTACAGTTCTTGCGGCTCCAGTATCTATGGTAAAGATACCATTAACACCCTGTATGGTCCCTTCTACATACACTCCTTCACCTTTTCTAGGTTGTCTACCAATAGCTACGGTGTCCCTTGGTTCTGCTAAGCACAAAATTTTCTGCAATTCAAAATTTTCAAATAATTCTGAAATATCTACCAGATTATCATCAAAATCTTCTAACACATCATACCCATGATGATCTTCATCTTTTTCTTGCTCTAAGTCTAAAGGTAAAATACAATTCATACTATCTAACTGAGTTGTATTTAATTCATTATCAGAAGTTAACTCTCTGACTTCAGTGTTTTTATTACAACAGGTTTTCTCGTCTATGTGAGAAGAAGTGTTCAACATTTTATTTTCTTCAACATTTATATGTACAATATCTAAATTCTGGCCTTCTTCAAATAATTTGGTCTCCTCCCGGCCACTGGACTTGACCGGTTCTAGTTTAAATATTGTTCCCTAGGTTTGTACTCTGGCGCATCACCATTAAGTTTGGTTACTGGTTTAGGCATGGAGTGGGGAGCAGGAGTACTTCGAAACTGAACAGGTGGAGATCCTTGAACATTCCCATTATTGGAATGAAATTTATTTCTATTGGACTCTACTCTGTTTGGATTACTATAGCATTCTCTGGCAAAATGACCAGGTTTTCCACAGTTATAACAAAGTCTATCCTGTCTTTTAAAACTGCCTTGCATTGGCCTATCTGTCTGTGGCTCTCCCTGTCCATTGGTCTTAGACATAGGAAATTCTGTTTTGCCAATTATTTCTGACAAAAGTTCTTTTAATTCAATCTTATTAATCAAGATTGTATCTGGTACAGATTGTTGAGTATTAGCGCTTTGCTGCTTAACATCATTTGTACGTTTATGGCCCAAGTCTAAGTCACTTGACTTTTGCGTCTGTACCTTTCGTGTCTGTTTCTTGAATTTATTTGAGTGCTCTTCAAACATAGGTTCTTTACATGTTTCAATGTAATTTATAACATGATATAAAGCCTCGTCTATTGTTCTTGGTTCTTTATTCAATTCAACATGAATTCGGGCATCATTATTCTGTAACCCTGCCAAGAAAGTTCTAAGTAAATCTTCTCTTCTGGTATCTCTGTCCCTACGGGGAAAACCCTTATCATATAGCATTTTTAAATCGGCGGCGAATTCTTGTATACTTTCGTTGAACATCTGGCGTCGGTTATTAAACTTTGAAATATATATACGGGTGGTGTCTACTTCTCCAAATCTGTTCCCTAACTCCCTGGTTAGTTTCTTGTAAGACTTAGTAATAGTACTGGATAACTGATCATATACGAAATCACCAGCTGCGTTCCTTGCCTGACCAGTCATACAGATCTGCCACAGCTTCAAAGCGGTTGATCCATACCCTCCATTTCTCTTTTCCTGTGAAAGGTGGGAGTCTGTTGTTATTATTTGGCCTAACATGTGTGGAGGCGTCAGCTTGCTCAAAATCCGAGTCAGAAGAAATGTTTGAGTCAGATGGGTCAGTAGATACACAAGGTGTTCGTCTTTCGGTACGTTTAACTCTCGACCTCCTGTCCGTATTTCTTTGAACTGGGCTCATATTCCTAGCTGTTGTATGTTTCCGAGTCCGAATATTTCTTTTCTGTATGTTACTAGTACTAGTTAATACTGGGGTAAGTTCTGGACTGTTCTCTCTTGTTTCATCTGTTTTTCTCTGCACGACCCCTACAACAAGACTACTGATACTTTGTGTGACTGTATCAAACATTTGTTTCATTGCTGACATGGTGTCCGACATTTTTCTCATTGCAACGGTCATAACTCTGAATGTATCTTTTGGTTCTACGGTATCAGAAAATTCAAGGTCAGAATCTCTTCTCTCAATGTCTTCATTAATTCTGACCTTACTAGCAATAACTCTAATAGGACTATCTCCAGAAGCACCATGCATACGTGTTGGTGTACTTGGATTTCCAGCTTGAGATAGTGGCGGTACCTGGATTACAGTGGCATTAACAGGCATCTCAAAATCACTATAATCTGTTTGTATTTCAGTGTCTGTCTCTGCATTGGAGTCGACAGTCACTCCATCATCTTGTCTCCTTGTCTTCACCATTGTTTTTGTTTATAGGTCCAAGTAGCGTCTAGGTTCGTATCACTGGATACTCTTAAGTCTCTGAGTATCCCACAGCTGCCACCAAATGTTATAACGGGCCAGGCGGTAATATGGTGATTTATATGGTAAATTTGCTGCCACCACCGGTATTTAGTACACCGGGAACTTTACACTAGATTTGAACAACAAATCTAGGATGCAGTGCTGAAACCCAACTCAGGTCTCAGAAAGTTTTATCTTTGTTTATTCTTTGTTTTAACAGGCTTCGGGTTTTATACAGTTTTTTTAGTTATTGAAGTGAAGACAAGTGATACACTTTATGTGTTTCACCGTTTGATTGAATACTCAATAGTTTTGTCTGTTAACATATAGTGACAGATAAAGGGCAGTAGGGAAATAGACGTGGAACCAGAAACAACATACGAATCTCACCAAGCTAATGAAAATCTATTCGAAATACAGTAAAATTGTGGGGGTAGTTTCTAGTGTGGCAATTTGGAGAAAAGAGCACACTCACCTTTCTTGTGTCAGTGAATACCACACTGGCATCAATCGAGGAGAGAGAAATATTCACACAGCCAAACGGCAACACGAGAAACTAAAATGGTCAGCCTATCCAGCAATCAAAACTGACTCTTGTTGGACAGACAAGAAGTGCAGCTATCTCACGGGATAGAAAATGGAACAATATGACAGATCGATGGATCCTGGGGAGACTAAAATCTACTGTCAAGTAATTTAAATAATCACTGTAGTCTGAGTTGGAACAATAGATCGAGGATAAGTCGGGCATGTACAATTCCACTGCCGCTCTGTAATTCCCGTTTTGTAGCAATAGATAAAGTAAATATAATTCAGTTCAGCATAGTTTTTATATATATTCAAATTATTCAACAACAATACAATACAATTCAAAGTCAATCAAGTAACAAACCAGTGTTCAACTTATGTAATATTAAACAAGTTATTAATGCTTAGATTCAATGCTCAATTTACACTGACCGATCTATGTTTACATAGTCGAATGTCAGGTTGTCTTATTTATCTCAGTTTATCAAATTGTGAACGTTAACAAGTAAAGCTTAGTGAAATGAATTTTACGCCAACCAGTCTATGAATACATCAACCGAATTGTTAGCGGGTCCTACTATGAAGCAAGTATAAAAACATATTACGCTGACCCACTTCAATATATGAAAGTGGAATGTCAGGAATACTCCTATGTCCAACTTAAATAGCAAAATCCTATTAAAATCCTATCTCCTATTAACCTAACCAACAAACAGAATAAATGGATGGGCGAGTGTGGGTGTAGGGTGGCATAGCATGGTAAGTTTTATTTCAGCAGCAACAGCAAAGGAAATAAAAATAATTTTGAACTAACCAAACTATACTACTATAGTCTGAATGTCAGTAAATGCCAAATAAACTCCCTTATTGAATAAAAATAAAAGAATCGGACTCAACCTACAAGCAAACAACTTGTAGAAATGTTTAATCCGAAATGTATAATTAACCTGAACTAATTTTCGCCCGAACTCATTAGACTACTAATGACATGTTCGGATAAAGAAAAAAAATAAATAAGCCAAACAGTTGAAAAGTGAATCAAAATACTAAAATAGAACCAGACACATAAAGAATACTCTATGCGAATTCCGGATCTATAATTTATCCAATTTAGCTACGACTTCACAACAAAACATTGTGAAACTGTCATAAAGAAAAATGCCAAAGAAAAAAAAAGTTCTTATCTGAAAATAAACTTTAACTGTCAGAAATTCCTAACTAACCTATTAAAATGTAAGAATATCCGAATAAATTATCCAACAGCGTGGTACACTCAACCTGCAACAGCGTAAGAACAAAATAGTAAGAACCCCGAAAGAGATGCTGAGCCCTTTTTATACTAGTAAATTTCGCCGGGACAACCGCCGGGGTGACGACATTTCACTCCCGTCTAAATACCAGCCACACACTCGACTTACAAATAAATCCCGGCAACAGTAAAATAAATTGTTCTACAATTCTTAAAACGATAGAATTTTATATACACACTCATAATATCTTAGTCGACAATAATCTTAAGTTTCTTGTTACATTTTAATACACACAATCTTATTTCAATGTCAACAATAAAACGGGATTCTTACATTGATTACAAATAGTCCCGCTAGGTAAACTAAAAGAGCAATGCATTGTGGGATATTTATCCTTGACTGATTTTTTCACAATAACAAAACCGGTGGCAATACACAAATGTCTGTTTACAAATTAATACAATGTTGTGCGCCTTTACACATGATGAACACTGGCAGTTCTGAACAACTGAATACTCTGTTGAAATACGGGATTGATTTAGGTAAGAATTTTGAGCTCTCAGAAAATATTTGAAGCAGAAATCATTACGAACACAAGTAAATTACAGTAAAATCGGTATTGACAAAAATCAGCTGTCTGTAAATTCACGTGAAAATAGTAGGACATTTCCGAAAATACGAGGAACTGCACTTGTAACTTTGAATAAAGTAGGGGGAAATCCTGTATCTTACAAATGCCCCCACTTCAGTTTTTAGTGTCCTCACAAAAACAAAACGAAAATCATTATAACACTGAACTGGTTATAGAAAAATCAAAGAACAATAATAAAAGTTGTCAATAATCATTTACACTTGATACTTATTCAAACAATCTTGTTTCCATCATTTATAATGAGCACATTCATTAGCAAATGCAAATAACGTTTGTAAAATTGATGAAAATGATGAGAACAGCACCAAAACTTTTAATAACATTTAACTTTTAACCATCTCAAAAAAATTAAATAAAAACAGCAAAATCCTGATCTATCTAGATTTTAAATATGGATAACACCTTCAAGTTAGTCTACACAGACTAGTCGACCATTTAGTGGTCGAAAACTTCTATACATCTCTGTATATGAGAAAGTATTACGCAGAATACTTCTGTAAAAAAATATTTTTTTAATCCCCCAGTTCAGGACATACATCCTCATGATGAACTGTACCTGAATCAATTACCCCAAAATTTAAACAAGACATTATCTCAATGTCAAGAATAATACAAATAGCAGTACAAATGTTATCTCAACATGTTATACTGAAGCAAAATAGTATCAACATACTTACTAACTATGAAAAAAAACATTACTAAATTACTTACTGGATTCAGAATGTAAGGTCAAGGGTTCCATTACACTCCATTAAATTTTGAGAAAAGAAAAATTACAATACAAATACCTAACGTTCTAAATTAAATGTCCATAAAATGTCCATTAATTATCCTTTTACACTATCCTGGAATTTCACAAGGTCTCTCTCATGCTAGACTCTTCATCTGTATAGTATTACAAATGTACATGATTAAAATTACTGGTTCCAAAGACTAATAGAGCACACGGATGTTTTGTTTGATAGATTTTAATTATGGTACGACATAGACTACTTTATGCATGATTAAATTTACTGGTTCCAAAGACTAATAGAGCACACGGATGTTTTGTTTGATAGATTTTAATTACTGTACGACACGGACTACTTTATGTCCTCTTACTTTTTTTGTGTGGTGGAGATTCAGATCTGTGGCGGATCACAGACCTGACCTTGATATGTTCCGGAGTTGGTGAACGGAATCTTTGTGGTTGTCTCTGGAAACGAGGGCGATTCCAAGTTGGAGCAGGTGGGCGGGGAGCTCTCTGTCTCCGAATGGCAACTTCCACCTTCTCCAACTGGTCAGTTGTACGGCGCAGCTCCGTTAACATCTTCCCTTGGATCTCTAACATCTGTCTCTGTAATGCATGACCTGCCAACACCGCCTGGGTCAGTTCCTCCAAAGCAAAGTTGTTGTCAGCCCCGGAGGAATCTGGCAATATTTGATTCATGATGTTTTCATCAGATTCTAATGGAGGTGACAGGGTAATGTCAGGCAAAGAAGGCCTTTCTACAGTACATGGTGGAGATCTCAAGGGAAGAGGCATTTCCACAGGCGATCCCAGACAGTGTCTCAGGTCGGTATCAGTAAGTTCTGGTATTTCAGGTGAATATGGCATTAGTTGTTTAGGCGATTCAGTGGAGGTGTTTAGAACAGTTGAGGATGGTGATGGTGATGCTATGATAATGGCGGTACTGCTAAGAAGAGGTGTAGAGACAGTGGTGGTAGATCCGGATATTACTGGAATAAATTTTTGTCTGGATGCCCATAGGACCTGAGACTCTGCCTGGGACATCCTTCGGCAGTCCCTACTACCAATAAACTTCCAACAGTAAGCTGGATCCTGTTTTATGACCAGGTAATCCTCATCCTTGGTAAATGTGCCAGCAGTTAATTTATTTTCTCTCTCTTGCCTATGTTTCAAGTAAAATGTACTATGACGGTTTAGCTCCCTCTCGGTCTTTGCAACATATCTACACAGTAAACAATGGAACTGGTGATTCTCAAGTGCTACATGTGCCAAACCAACATGTTCTTTTAACTTCCTCAGTTCTCCTTTGTAAAAACAGTAGGGGCATTCATATGCTCGCCCTCTGTTAATGGTACTCTCCATACTGAAAATATAAAGGATGCATCATAAATATAATGCAAACTATCAGTTAGAACTGAGGTAATTTTGTTTTTGACAATACTGAGATTAAAATTATTGATATTTGCTGAGTCGACAGATAACAAAATTGAAAGAAATCTAAAAGACATATAATTTTGATTAAGTTAATTGTGGTATAGGCTACTTCATATGGTTGGTATTGTATATCAAGTTTATATTGTCAGGGCCTAATCACAGGCGCATGGGGCATGGATTTCGTTTCCTCCTTCCCCCTTTTATCTACTACCCCCTTTTTTTCAAAATTTTCATATAAATCATTCCTTTTTCAAAATTTTCATAATCATTCGTTTTTCTTCATTTGACAATATCAGTAGACGTCATACATCATGAATAATACGTGTATTCTGTTTCCAAAGTGCGCTCTCTTATCCTGTATCAGTCGAAAAACTGTGGAAACAGAATACACGTTTTATTCATGATGTATGACGTCTACTGATATTGTCAAATGAAGAAAAACGAATGATTATGAAAATTTTGAAAAAGGAATGATTTATATGAAAATTTTGAAAAAAGGGGGGGGGGGGGTAGTAGAGAAAAGCGGGGAGGAGGAAACGAAATCCATGCCCCGTGCGCCTGTGGGCGCAATCCGGAATACGTCCATAACTCCAATGGGGACGCCAAATCGGAATTCCTATTTGGTTTTTTTCCATACAAGAATAGGACGCATTACAAGATTTCTAATAAAACATTTTGGCGGTAAGTAAATACATATAGACAATAACAGTGCATTGACTTGAACCAGGCTCAAGCTAGCGAGCAATTTCTAGCGAGCATTAAGCTAGCGAGCAATAAGGCGATATGTCTCAAAACCAAAAAAATAAATAAGAGCAACATGTACTTTTAAAGATTTCTAGCGTCCAATAACAAATATATTACTGTAAATGCATAACCAACACAATAAATCGACATCGGGACATACAGTAAATATATCTAGAGCCCCCCGCCCACACAATACAAAATAACGAAGACAGAAATATTTTTCGGATGGCGAGCTTACCACTTTAAATAAACACAGAATAAAAAATCATTTACTTTAATGTTTTAAACCGGTAGATAATTTGGACAGCGTTTTGTCAAGCAATATAAAGTCATAAGATTCCGGTTCACATGAAGACATCTCATCAATCTAAAAATAGTGTAATTATAGAACATTAGAAAAATATAACAGAAAGTTTTCTGAAAAAATAAACAAAATCTAAATGGAAAGGTATAAACAATGGTAGTTGCAGGTAAATATGTAAGGATTATTTGGAACCCAAATTTGGTTACATTTAGTTGTATTGGAATCCTTTATGGAGGTCTTCATGAATGACCCATCAATACGGAAATTCCGGGAATGACCTTATTATTTGTAGAGTAGGGAATATCCCAGAGCATGGTACTTCACTGGATATCAAAGTTGATATTCGACACCCTGCTGTGGGTTTGAGGTGCGGAAACCCACCCAGGCATTTAAATCAGTTAAAGACCTGGACAATATCTTTGACTTAAACCCCAAGTGGCAAGAACTTTGCGTCCTTGATATATTTTTCATGAGATATTTATAGAGACCCCCCCCCCTCCATAAAACAAAATTCAAATATCAAAGTTGATATTTGACACCCTGCTGTGGGCTTGAGGTGCAGAAACCCACCCAGGCACTTAAGTCAGTTAAAGGCCCTGGCAATACCTTTGACATAAACCACAAGTGGTCAAGAACTTTGCCGTCCTTAATATATTTTTCATGGGATATTAATAGAGCCCCCCCTCCATAAAAAAAAATCAAATATCAATGTTGATTTTTGACACCCTGCTGTGGGCTTGAGGTGCAGAAAACCACCCAGGCACTTCAGTCTGTTAAAGGCCCGGGTAATACCTTTGATTGACACCCCAAGTGGTCAAGAACTTTGCCGTCCTTAATATATTTTTCATGGGATATTTATAGAGACCCCCCTCCATTAAAAAGAAATCAAATATCAATGTTGATATTTGACACCCTGCTGTGGGCTTGAGGTGCAGAAACCCACCCAGGCACTTAAGTCAGTTAAAGACCCGGGAAATACCTTTGACTTAATCTCCAAGTGGTCAAGAACTTTGCCGTCCTTAATATATTTTTCATGGGATATTTATAGAGACCCCCCTCCATAATTTTTTTTTCAAATATCAATGTTGATATTTGACACCCTACTGTGGGCTTGAGGTGCAGAAACCCACCCAGGCACTTAAGTCAGTTCAAAGTCCGGGCAATACCTTTGACTTAAGCTCCAAGTGGTCAAGAACTTTGCCGTCCTTAATATATTTTTTATGAGATATTTATAGAGACCCCCCCCTCCACAAAACAAAATTCAAATGACAGATGGATATGTGCCGTCGTAGCCGCAGCAGCAGCAATACTCACAGAGTAATGAAGGAGAACCCTATTATATATTGAAAACCAATAATCCGGTTTTTGTTGGGTTCCAGACGGATATGATCCCGATCATTTCATGCCATGGGTACATCCGTTTACCAGTGTGATTGCCGGACCGACAGGCAGTGGACAATCGATGTTTCCGATGGTTCGTTCACAATATCAAACACATGATGACTCCCAAGCCAGATCGGATCTTAAGGTGTTATGGTGAATATCAGACGTTGTATGGAACCGTAAAAGGGATAGAATTTCAACAAGGTTTACCGGATCTGGATAATTTAGATCCAAGAGAAAAACATTTGATCATTTTGGACGATCTCATGGACGAAACGGATCAAAGGGTGGCTTCACTGTTTACGAAAAAGAGTCACCACAGAAACATCAGCGTCATGTACATCGTTCAGAATCTGTTTCACCATAGACCCATAAGTCTCAATGCCCATTACATGGTTCTATTCTAAAACCTGACAGACGTATCGCAGATCATGGCGCTAGCACACCAAATGTATCTCAGGAGAACGGAATTTTTCCTGGAAGCTTTTGCCCGAGCTACAGCCAGACCTCATGGCTACATGGTGATCGATATGAAACAAAACACGCCGGATATCCTGAGATTAAGAACCTTCATCTTTCCCGGTGAAGAACAGAAAGCGTATGTCGAGTCATAGAAAGGATGTTACATCCCGTTTCTTGTCACTCTTGCATGAGACTCTGAGGGAATAACATGGTCTCCCAGCGCTTGAAAATGCACGGCAGTGATATATTATATTTACAAAAGACGAAACGTGTATTCGTAAGCACATCATAATTAAAGCGGATGGCAGTCTCGTCGACTGTCTGTGTGAGTGTGCCGATAATATTTTAAGAGGCAACATCCCGTTAACTAAACTGCAGAAGGAAAAACTCAAGAGAAATAAGGCCGATTGAGAGCACTGACGAAAAAGTCGTTCTCTCTCAAACAGAAGAAAGCGATCTTACAGAAAGGTGGATTTTTGGGATCCCTACTAGCACCGATTGCATCTGTAGTAGCACCGTTGCTCTCTACATTATTTAAATGAAGGAACTAACCTTAATAAATAGATACCACCAGACTCAAGAGCGCCCAAAACCTCCAGTGGAACAACGCGTGAAAGTCATGGACACCTTGGATAAGAAGATGCAAACCATATTAGAAAGAGAAGACCTGTCGGCAGACAAACGCCTCAAGCTATACGACCAATCGTTCACTCGATATTTGAACGTCTACGACGATTACAGACCCTGACCCGTGGCAATCGCACCTGAACCCGTGAAACAGGACCTGATCGACAACGAAATTTTGGAAAGCGTACCAAAAACAATGAAGGCCAAGGTACAACTCTTGTTGAAAAAAATGAAGAGCAGTCCCGACATTAGCTGGAACGAGAAATGGGAACTGAAATACAAGGGAGAAACCGTTTAAGGAAGCAACGTGGTGGATTTAGTCAACGACGTGCTGAGCAAAAAGAAATATTTCAACCCACAAGGATGGGAACCATTTGGAGAAGCCTTACGAGAAGCAAATGTTTCACAAGATTTGATTGGTCATGAGGACCGCTGGAGATACATCACTCAGACCAAAAAACACCGAGATCTCGCAAACGACAACAGAGTCCATCCCCTATTAGACCGTACTCCCCAAAAACACAAAGAAACAGAAGGAAAGAAGTCCAGAACTGGGTCGACTTTTAAAACGGAGGTTGAGACCACGAAGTGGCAGTTGTAAACATGGAATCGACCTATTACAACCTTTTAGCTCCCACCAGTTATGGAGGATTGAATAAATTTAAGCCGAAAGGTTATACGAAGAAACAAATCAGAGAATGGTTACAGTCTCAGGACACGCACACTTTGCATAAACCAACTAGACGACGATTTCCCAGGAGACGCGTTGTAGTCTATGGAATTGACCACCAGTGGCAGGCGGATTTAGTGGATCTCGCAAAATTGTCTTCTTACAACAAAGGATTCAAGTACTTGTTGACATGTATAGACGTGTTATCCCGATATGCTTGGGTCGTTCCATTGACAGACAAGACGGGGAAGACTTTAAAATATGCGTTTCAGGTCATTTTTAAATCTGGGCGGCGGTAGTGAAATGCATCGAAACCAGACCCCGGTATACTTAGTCAAAGACGACCATGGTGAAATTCTGGAAGGAACATTCTATGTCGAAGAATTACAGAAAGTCATTAAGACAGACGACGTATACAAGATTGAACCCATTTTTAAAAAGAGAAAAATGGGACAAAGAGTTCAGTATTTAGTCAAGTGTCTCGGATATCCAGAGTCCTTCAGCAGCTGGATCCTTAAACAGGACCTACAAAAGCACACAACACCTACTTGAAGTGTCAGTCTTGCGAATGGCACCGAGTGACACGGACAGTGTATCGTTTTGTGTGACTTGTGGAAAGAAGACTCCACGTTCGGAGGTCGTATTTTTGTGTCAGGTACTCATTCTGTACACGGTTATCGTAGTCAGCATTTACAACTTAACGGTAAAATCGGAGAACAGTACCTTGTGGACGGCCTTGTTGAGCAGTTGTCTGGGATACCTGTTACCTAACCCCACGATCAAGACGAAGCATGTTTTACCTGACTCTGCCTAGTAACAGTTCCATGAATTACTGTCCGGACAATACGTTGACTCATTACACGACGAAATTGCCGAAAATAACGAATCTGGACAGAGCATGGAAAATCGAATTGGCAGAGATACAGTATACTCACAGTTGGTATATCGTCATGAATAACGAAGCCTGGTTGAAGGTCCACTTTTACAAGGAGTCAGAACTACAAAAGCATTTGGTCTTGTTACCGGATGGGTACTATTCCTCGGCCAAAAGGATTCCCCATCCAGGGGAAAAAGCACATGAAGGAACTCAAGAATAAATTCGACATGGGTTTCAACAAAATCAATCATAAAATCGATATGAAAGTGAAAAAAGATTGTCAAGTCATCATCAGTCCTTTAATACAATCCATGTTAGGATTCAGACAAGCTATATTCCCGGCGGGGGAGTATGTTTCAGATTGGGTAGTGGACGTCAAGAAAGGATTAAATTCTCTGTACGTGTATTGTCCCTTGGTGGAATCGAGAATGGTGGGAGATGCCCAGGTACCGTTATTGAGAATCGTACCGGTGGAAAGAAGAGACGGAGAAATGATCACCCGAGTGTTTGATCCGATACAGTACTGTCCCCTGTTACACAAACTATTTCAGACCGTGGAAATAGATTTAAGGGACGACACGGGCTCTATAGTGACATTCGAAAGAGGACGAGTGGTGGTGACACTTCACTGTAGAAAACGAAAAGAATTCTCTGTAGAATGAAATCAACTCATCGTTACGATACGAAAGCTTACCACGATTATTACATACACCAAGCAGGAAAAGGATATCCGGTATTTGTGGGAAGACGATATCAAAGAGGACATGGATTTGGCAGTATCTTTGGAGGATTCTTTAAAGCAGCCATGCATTTGTTGAAAAAGGGAACAAAGACCATAGAACGCAAGGCTTTAAAAACGGGATTAAATATTGCCGGAGATGTCGTACAAGGAATAAATATCAAACAGGCAGCAACATCACGATTGAAATCAACAGGAGAAAACTTACTCCAGAAGGCTATGGACACGATAGGACCCCCAGGACAACGAGTTCTAAAAGGACCTGCCAAGCGAAAAAAGACCAGACGTCGGCAGACCAAGCAACGGAACACTTCGAATGACATTTCGGATAAAAATGGCACTTGTACATCCCAACTCATGCGAATGCACGAAATCAGAACTGGATTTATTTGAAGTTCCACCTACACAGACCAGTGTGGCTTATGGGTATTGGGAGCAGAAAGGATTGACATCGGCTCTGAAGGAATAAGGACCTTACGAATTTGCCGTCAGTGGGGCGGGGGACGATTACATCGACTTGGCTAATACTTACCCGTTTGTGGAAGCACAGATCATGGATGACGACGATACTGCATTGGATGGCGGAGCGGACGTTGGATCTGTCAACTTATGGATGCATTTCCTCTTTAGTGATGTCAGTGTTAGCCTCAACGAAAATCTGGTTTCACCACCGACCAGCTTGTACCCTTACAGAGCTTACATAGAAATATTACTCAGCTATGGCCCAGCTGCCAAAGAATGTCAATTAACGGGAGTCATGTGGTACAAGGATACACCGGGACATCAGGATAAGAGAACAACCGATAACAAAGGATTCACGTCACGGTAAGCATTGACGGCCCAAAGCAAGTCTGTACAGATGATGGGAAAACTACACTAGGATTTATTTTGTCAAGAGAAATATTTACTGAATCACGTCGATCTGAAAATCAAATTACGACGAAGTCGAGACGTGTTCGCTCTAATGGCCGATGCCGACAACTATAAGATCATAATCAAGGATCTCGCTCTATTTGTGAGAAATGTACAGTTAAGTCCTGCCGTAAGAATGGGTCACGTCAAACCTTTGGAAAAGACCAGCTGTAAATACCCCATCCGACGTGTAGAAGTCAAAGTAGATACGGTTCCCCGTGGCAACACGAATTACGTCCAGGACAACATGTTTTTGGGACAGTTGCCGAAAAGACTGGTGATTGGTTGCGTGGACAGTGATACCTTAAATGGGACTATTACGAAAATCCCTTTCAATTTTAAACACTACAAGATCAATTTTGTGGCACTGAACGTGGACGGACGACAGATTCCCGCCAAACCGTTACAACCCGACTTTGAAAACGCAGGTTATATTCGCAGTTATATGGTACTCTATGCCAGTACGGGAAAGATGTATGAAGACGAAGGAAATACCATCTCCAGAGATGAATACGCTAAAGGAAACACCTTAATTGGATTCGATATGACTCTGGATAGGGCAATTTACGTGTGGAGATTCATTTCGACGAAGCTCTGACAGGGACCATCAACGTCGTGCTGTATGCAGAATTTGACAACGTGATCGAAATCGGTAGAAACAGACAAGTCTTGTTTGACTACATTGCATAATAAATACGCTAGAGTTTAACACTCTATTGAAAAAACATCACCACTCCAGACCTGTGTGTAAGGGGGTCTATGCCAGAAACAGATTACACAGATTATTAAATGTACCTTCGGCCCTTGTGGGAAATACGGATCCAGACCATCCAATGGGACAACACTGGATTGCTATATACATCGACGCCAACTCACGAGAGGAATACTACGATCCAACCGGACGTCCACCGTACGAATTCGCTTATGTCAATTCCATGAACAAACATTGCCTTCATTGGACTTACAATACCGTTCGAGTACAAGAAGAAGGATCTACCGTGTGTGGATTTCATTGCATTTCTTAACTCATTCATGTGCAGGACATAGCATGACAGACGTCACCAGGCTCTTAGAAAATGCCGTGGAAGCGACGGGTATTGTACAGAGATTTGCGTTGTTACTTGTTAAACATGTGCTATGAAAAAAAAAAAAAAAAAAAAAAAAAGTAAAAAAAAAGAAGAAAAAAAAGAAGATTAATGCAACCTCTATATAGAGCCAGTCACAAGCATGGATACATGCAGAGTGACCTTCTACTGGGTGACTTAGGGGATCAAATGTACCATTTCATTCATTTGACTCTTAGGTTATTTAGTAGAAATACCACAGTGAGAACGCAGACGTGATAGAAAACACCCTTGGAGTATTACACAACACCTCGAACAAATCAGAACACACGATCTTATGACGTCACTTCCTGTGACGTCACGTCAAATCCGGTAGCCATACTACTTCCGGTCATGCGCAATGAAACAGTTTATACTAATACTATAGTAAGAAAAAAGCGCGGGGAAAATGACGTCACTTCCGGTCACGTGACTTCCGTTCATGGCACATCCATTAGCCATGCTACTTCCGGTCATGCACAATTGTACATTTCGTACTTCTGCTATGGTAAGAAGAAAGCGCGGGAATGTCCTTCCGGACATGTGCAGAACATACTTCCGGTTATGACGTCACTTCCGGTCACGTGACTTCGTGTGACGTCATTTCTGGTCAGGGACGCTTCCGGTGACGTCACTTCCAGTAACGCATACGCAATGGTACGCTCCCCTTTGCTCCCCCCGAAATATTCCTTGAGCTGTCCCGATACACTACTTTGATATTTGGATTGGGGGGACCCTATAGATAATCCATGAAAAATTATCGAAGGACGGCATAGTTCTTTCCCACTTGGGGTTTAACTCAAAGGTATAGCCAAGGCCTTTAACTGACTGAAGTGCCTGGGTGGGTTTCTGCACCTCAAGCCCACAGTAGGGTGTCAAATATCAACTTTGATATTTGAAAAAAAATTTATGGAGGGGTGTCTCTATAAATATTCCATGAAAAATATATTAAGGACGGCAAAGTTCTTGACCACTTGGGGTTACAATCAAAGGTATTGGTCGGACCTTTAACTGACTTAAGTGCCTGGGTGGGTTTCTGCACCTCAAGCCCACAGTAGGGTGTCAAATATCAACTTTGATATTTGAAAAAAAATTTATGGAGGGGGGGTCTCTATAAATATCCCATGAAAAATATATTAAGGACGGCAAAGTTCTTGACCACTTGGGGTTTCAATCAAAGGAATTTTCCGGGCCTTTAACTGACTTAAGTGCCTGGGTGGGTTTCTGCACCTCAAGCCCACAGCAGGATGTCAAATATCAGCTTTGATATTTGATTTGTTTTTATGGAGGGGGGGTCTCTATAAATATCCCATGAACAATATATTAAGGACGGCAAAGTTCTTGACCACTTGGGGTTACAATCAAAGGTATTGGTCGGACCTTTAACTGACTTAAGTGCCTGGGTGGGTTTCTGCACCTCAAGCCCACAGTAGGGTGTCAAATATCAACTTTGATATTTGAAAAAAAAATTATGGAGGGGGGGTCTCTATAAATATCCCATGAAAAATATATTAAGGACGGCAAAGTTCTTGACCACTTGGGGTTTCAATCAAAGGTATTTCCCGGGCCTTTAACTGACTTAAGTGCCTGGGTGGGTTTCTGCACCTCAAGCCCACAGTAGGGTGTCAAATATCAACTTTGATATTTGAAAAAAAATTTATGGAGGGGGGTCTCTATAAATATCCCATGAAAAATATATTAAGGACGGCAAAGTTCTTGACCACTTGGGGTTTCAATCAAAGGTATTTCCCGGGCCTTTAACTGACTGAAGTGCCTGGGTGGGTTTCTGCACCTCAAGCCCACAGTAGGGTGTCAAATATCAACTTTGATATTTGAAAAAAACATTATGGAGGGGGGTCTCTATAAATATCCCATGAAAAATATATTAAGGACGGCAAAGTTCTTAACCACTTGGGGTTTAAGTCAAAGGTATTACCCGGACCTTTAACTGAATTAAGTGCCTGGGTGGGTTTCTGCACTTCAAGCCCACAGTAGGGTGTCAAATATCAACTTTGATATTTGAAAAAAATCTATGGAGGGGTGGTCTCTATAAATATCCCATGAAAAATATATTAAGGACGGCAAAGTTCTTGACCACTTGGGTTTTAAATCAAAGGTATTACCCGGACCTTTAACTGACTGAAGTGCCTGGGTGGGTTTCTGCACCTGAAGCCCACAGCAGGATGTCAAATATCAGCTTTGATATTTCATTTTTTTTTATGGAGGGGGGTCACTATAAATATCCCATGAAAAATATATTAAGGACGGCAAAGTTCTTGACCACTTGGGGTTTAAGTCAAAGATATTTCCCGGGTCTTTAACTGACTGAAGTGCTTGGGTGGGTTTCTGCACCTCAAGCCCACAGTAGGGTGTCAAATATCAACTTTGATATTTGAAAAAAAAATTATGGAGGGGGGGTCTCTATAAATATCCCATGAAAAATATATTAAGGACGGCAAAGTTCTTGACCACTTGGGGTTTCAATCAAAGGTATTTCCCGGGCCTTTAACTGACTTAAGTGCCTGGGTGGGTTTCTGCACCTCAAGCCCACAGCAGGGTGTCAAATATCAACATTGATATTTTTTTTTTCTATGGAGGGGGTTCTCTATAAATATCCCATGAAAAATATATTAAGGACGGCAAAGTTCTTGCCCACTTGAGGTGTCAATCAAAGGTATTGGACGGGCCTTTAACAGTCTGAAATGCCTGGGTGGGTTTCTGCACCTCAAGCCCGCAGTTGGGTTTCAAATATCAACTTTGATATTTGATTTGTTTTTTTGGAGGGGGAAGTCTCTATAAATATCCCATGAAAAATATATTAAGGACGGCAAAGTTCTTGACCACTTGGGGTTTAGGTCAAAGGTATTGCCCGGACCTTTAACTGACCTAAGTGCCTGGGTGGGTTTCTACACCTCAATTCCACAGTAGGGTGTCAAATATCAACTTTGATATTTGAAAAACAAATTATGGAGAGGGGTCTCTATAAATATCCCATGAAAAATATCTTAAGGACGACAACGTTCTTGACCACTTGGGGTTACAATCAAAGGTATTGGTCGGACCTTTAACTGACTTAAGTGGCTGGGTGGGTTTCTGCACCTCAAGCCCACAGTAGGGTGTCAAATATCAACTTTGATATTTGAAAAAAAAATTATGGAGGGGGGGGTCTCTATAAATATCCCATGAAAAATATATTAAGGACGCAAAGTTCTTGACCACTTGGGATTTCAATCAAAGGTATTTCCCGGGCCTTTAACTGACTTAAGTGC
Source organism: Bathymodiolus brooksi (assembly GCA_963680875.1). NCBI lineage: Eukaryota > Metazoa > Mollusca > Bivalvia > Mytilida > Modiolidae > Bathymodiolus > Bathymodiolus brooksi. Next base: position 102,616 of record CAVMGF010000027.1, read on the forward strand.
CTGGGTGGGTTTCTGCACCTCAAGCCCACAGTAGGGTGTCAAATATCAACTTTGATATTTGAAAAAAAAATTATGGAGGGGGGGTCTCTATAAATATCCCATGAAAAATATATTAAGGACGGCAAAGTTCTTGACCACTTGGGGTTTCAATCAAAGGTATTTCCCGGGCCTTTAACTGACTTAAGTGCCTGGGTGGGTTTCTGCACCTCAAGCCCACAGTAGGGTGTCAAATATCAACTTTGATATTTGAAAAAAAATTTATGGAGGGGGGTCTCTATAAATATCCCATGAAAAATATATTAAGGACGGCAAAGTTCTTGACCACTTGGGGTTTCAATCAAAGGTATTTCCCGGGCCTTTAACTGACTGAAGTGCCTGGGTGGGTTTCTGCACCTCAAGCCCACAGTAGGGTGTCAAATATCAACTTTGATATTTGAAAAAAACATTATGGAGGGGGGTCTCTATAAATATCCCATGAAAAATATATTAAGGACGGCAAAGTTCTTAACCACTTGGGGTTTAAGTCAAAGGTATTACCCGGACCTTTAACTGAATTAAGTGCCTGGGTGGGTTTCTGCACTTCAAGCCCACAGTAGGGTGTCAAATATCAACTTTGATATTTGAAAAAAACATTATGGAGGGGGGTCTCTATAAATATCCCATGAAAAATATATTAAGGACGGCAAAGTTCTTGACCACTTGGGGTTTCAATCAAAGGTATTTCCGGGGCCTTTAACTGACTTAAGTGCCTGGGTGGGTTTTTGCACCTCAAGCCCACAGCAGGGTGTCAAATATCAACATTGATATTTGATTTTTTTTTATGGAGGGGGGTCTCTATAAATATCCCATGAAAAATATATTAAGGACTGCAAAGTTCTTGACCACTTGGGATGTCAATCAAAGGTATTACCCGGGCCTTTAACTGACTGAAGTGCCTGGGTGGGTTTCTGCACCTCAAGCCCACAGCAGGGTGTCAAATATCAACATTTATATTTGATTTTTTGTTATGGAGGGGGGGCTCTATTAATATCCCATGAAACATATATTAAGGACGGCAAAGTTCTTGACCACTTGTGGTTTATGTCAAAGGTATTGCACGGGCCTTTAACTGACCTAAGTGCCTGGGTGGGTTTCTGCACCTGAAGCCCACAGTAGGGTGTCAAATATCAACTTTGATATTTGATTTTTTTTGATGGAAGGGGGTCTCTATAAATATTCCATGAAAAATATATTAAGGACGGCAAAGTTCTTGACCACTTGGGGTTTAAGTCAAAGATATTTCCCGGGTCTTTAACTGACTGAAGTGCCTGGATGGGTTTCTGCACCTGAAGCCCACAGTAGGGTGTCAAATATCAACTTTGATATTTGAAAAAAAAATTATGGAGGAGGGTCTCTATAAATATCCCATGAAAAATATATTAAGGACGGCAAAGTTCTTGACCACTTGGGGTGTCAATCAAAGGTATTTCCTGGGCCTTTAACTGACTGAAGTGCCTGGGTGGGTTTCTGCACCTCAAGCCCACAGCAGGATGTCAAATATCAGCTTTGATATTTGATTTTTTTTTATGGAGGGGGGGCTCTATTAATATCCCATGAAAAATATATTAAGGACAGCAAAGTTCCTGACCACTTGGGGTTTAAGACAAATGTATTGCCTGGGTCTTTAACTGACTTAAGTGCCTGGGTGGGTTTCTGCACCTCAAGCCCACAGCAGGGTGTCAAATATCAACTTTGATATTTGAATTTTGTTTTGTGGAAGGGGGGTCTCTATTACTATCTCATGAAAAATATATCAAGAACGGCAAAGTTCTTGCCACTTGGGGTTTAAGTCAAAGGTATTGCCCAGGTCTTTAACTGATTTAAATGCCTGGGTGGGTTTCTGCACCTCAAGCCCACAGTAGGGTGTCAAATATCAACTTTGATATTTGAATTTGTTTTATGGAGGGGGGTTCTCTATAAATATTCCATGAAAAATATATTAAGGACGGCAAAGTTCTTGACCTCTTGGAGCTTAAGTCAAAGGTATTGCCCGGACTTTTAACTGACTTAAGTGCCTGGGTGGGTTTCTGCACCCGAAGCCCACAGTAGGGTGTCAAATATCAACTTTGATATTTGAAAACAAAATATGGAGGGGGTCTCTATAACTATCCCATGAAAAATATATTAAGGACGGCAAAGTTCTTGACCACTTGGGGTTTAGGTCAAAGGTATTTCCCGGGTCTTTAACTGACTGAAGTGCCTGGGTGGGTTTCTGCACCTCAATCCCACAGTAGGGTGTCAAATATCAACTTTGATATTTGAAAAACAAATTATGGAGGGGGGTTTCTATAAATATCCCATGAAAAATATATTAAGGACGCAAAGTTCTTGACCACTTGGGGTTTCAATCAAAGGTATTGCCCGGACCTTTAACTGACTTAAGTGCCTGGGTGGGTTTCTGCACCTCAAGCCCACAGTAGGGTGTCAAATATCAACATTGATATTTGATTTTTTTTTATGGAGGGGGGTCTCTATAAATATCCAATGAAAAATATATTAAGGATGGCAAAGTTCTTGCCCACTTGGGGTGTCAATCAAAGGTATTACCCGGGCCTTTAACAGACTGAAGTGCCTGGGTGGGTTTCTGCACCTCAAGCCCACAGCAGGGTGTCAAATATCAACATTGATATTTGTTTTTTTTTATACGGAGGGGGGGCTCTATTAATATCCCATGAAAAATATATTAAGGACGACAAAGTTCTTGACCACTTGTGGTTTATGTCAAAGGTATTGCCCGGGCCTTTAACTGACTTAAGTGCCTGGTTGGGTTTCTGCACCTCAAGCCCACAGCAGGGTGTCAAATATCAACTTTGATATTTGAATTTTGTTTTGTGGAGGGGGGGGGGGGTCTCTATAAATATCTCATGAAAAATATATCAAGGACGGCAAAGTTCTTGCCACTTGGGGTTTAAGTCAAAGATATTTCCCAGGTCTTTAACTGATTTAAATGCCTGGGTGGGTTTCTACACCTCAAGCCCACAGTAGGGTGTCAAATATCAACTTTCATATTTGAAAAAAAAATATGGAGGGGGTCTCTATAAATATCCTATGAAAAATATATTAAGGACGGCAAAGTTCTTGACCACTTGGGGTTTCAATCAAAGGTATTTCCCGGGTCTTTAACTGACGGAAGTGCCTGGGTGGGTTTCTGCACCTCAATCCCACAGTAGCGTGTCAAATATCAACTTTGATATTTGAAAAACAAATTATGGAGGGGGGTCTCTATAAATATCCCATGAAAAATATATTAAGGACGGCAAAGTTCTTGACCACTTGGGGTTTCAATCAAAGTTATTGCCCGGACCTTTAACTGACTTAAGTGCCTGGGTGGGTTTCTGCACCTCAAGCCCACAGCAGGGTGTCAAATATCAACATTGATATTTGATTTTTTTTTAATGGAGGGGGGTCTCTATAAATATCCCATGAAAAATATATTAAGGATGGCAAAGTTCTTGCCCACTTGGGGTGTCAATCAAAGGTATTACCCGGGCCTTTAACAGACTGAATTGCCTGGGTGGGTTTCTGCACCTCAAGCCCACAGCAGGGTGTCAAATATCAACATTGATATTTGATTTTTTTTTATGGAGGGGGGGCTCTATTAATATCCCATGAAAAATATATTAAGGACGGCAAAGTTCTTGACCACTTGTGGTTTATGTCAAAGGTATTGCCAGGGCCTTTAACTGACTTAAGTGCCTGGGTGGGTTTCTGCACCTCAAGCCCACAGCAGGGTGTCAAATATCAACATTGATATTTGATTTTTTTTTATGGAGGGGGGGCTCTATAAATATCTCATGAAAAATATATCAAGGACGGCAAAGTTCTTGCCACTTGGGGTTTAAGTCAAAGATATTGTCCAGGTCTTTAACTGATTTAAATGCCTGGGTGGGTTTCCGCACCTCAAACCCACAGCAGGGTGTCAAATATCAACTTTGATATCCAGTGAAGTACCATGCTCTGGGATATTCCCTACTCTACAAATAATAAGGTCATTCACGGAATTTACGTATTGATGGGTCATTCATGAAGACCTCCATAAAGGATTCCAATACAACTAAATGTAACCAAATTTGGGTTCCAAATAATCCTTACATATTTACCTGCAACTACCATTGTTTATACCTTTCCATTTAGATTTTGTTTATTTTTTCAGAAAACTTTCTGTTACATTTTTCTAATGTTCTATAATTACACTATTTTTAGATTGATGAGATGTCTTCATGTGAACCGGAATCTTATGACTTTATATTGCTTGACAAAACGCTGTCCAAATTATCTACCGGTTTAAAACATTAAAGTAAATGATTTTTTATTCTGTGTTTATTTAAAGTGGTAAGCTCGCCATCCGAAAAATATTTCTGTCTTCGTTATTTTGTATTGTGTGGGCGGGGGCTCTAGATATATTTACTGTATGCCCCGATGTCGATTTATTGTGTTGGTTATGCATTTACAGTAATATATTTGTTATTGGACGCTAGAAATCTTTAAAAGTACATGTTGCTCTTATTTATTTTTTTGGTTTTGAGACATATCGCCTTATTGCTCGTTAGATTAATGCTCGCTAGAAATTGCTCGCTAGCTTGAGCCTGGTTTGACTTGACATAAAATCGATACTACTGCCCAGTAATTTGTCATTTTTGTTCTGAAGCCAATACTAAAAAAATGGAAAAAATTCAAGAGAGAGCACTAAAATTTATATATAATGAAAACCACTCCACATATGAAGAACTTCTGGCTAAATCAAAATTACCTTCTCTAAAAATTAGGCGTACACGTACAATAGCTATTGAAACATTTAAAATTATAAATAAGGAAACCCCTCAATATCTACATGATCTTGTAACTTTAAAAAATAATAAATATAATTTTAGGTACAGCAATACAGCACATATACCAACAGTCAAGACTACCCTGTATGGATTGAACTCTTTTAGATACTATGCTTCAAAAACTTGGAATGAGCTGCCAGACCATTTTAGGAAAGAAACATCTTTCAATCAATTTAAGAGTTTAATAAACTCTTGGAATGGCAGCTCATGTCACTGCAGCTTCTGTGCATGATTTTAAATTATTTTCATACTTTTTTGCTTTATTTTTTAATATTTTTAGATATAGATGCATGTGATTTTAAAAATTTTGATTTCTTTTTGTCTCATTTTATCCATGTTTTTTGTTTATTCACATCAATATATAATGTGCTTTTAAATTATGCTTCTGCTACTGCTGTGTTTTAAATTGCTTTCATATTTTAATTTGGTTTGAAATTTCATAGAAATTTTAATATGACAATGTTTTTTTTTTTTTCAACAAATATTGTGTGCATGTTTTTGTTTTATTGTTTATATATGCATATTCTTATGTCAGATTTAAAAGCTCATTAGAGCTTGTGTTGTAATGTTTGATGTTTTTCGACTTTAAATAAAGCTTATTGTATTGTATTGTACACGGATTCGTGCCGAATACGTATATCGAATTTTATGTCAAGTCAATGCCCTGTTATTGTCTTTATACTGCAATCGTTAGTGACATTAATGGATATTACTACCAATATTCAAATTATTTAAAAAGTTAGTTACCCACAAGAGACCCCAACTGATTTTGCGGAGTAATATGATTAGACGGAGAACTCAACTTTTCAAAGATCGATGCACAGGTAAATATACCATTGATATTCGGATAAGATTTTTGAAAATAAACATTGTTTAACAATAAAATATAAGTGACAAGAGAATAAATATCAAAATTTGGTTCTAGGATTGAAGTCAATAAGATTGTTCATTTCAATGCTCATTTCATATGACGTAAACACGAATATTGTCAATGGCGGTCGCACATGTACACATTCATGGAGTTTACATGAAGATTTGCTCCGTAAAACATGGAGGATATCCTGTTCGAGGTATTTCTTTTGGGAGCAGATAGAAGGATGTTCGGGTAAGTTTATGTCAGCTCCTGTAGATGCTGCAATTCCTCGTGATACGTTGGTCGAGGCTGGAGTTGTAGTTTGGATCGGGAACAAGTGCGCGCGAATTGTCGCTGTCAGCACCCGCGAGTACATTTGAGATGCGTTTGTGTTTCCCTTCGCTAATAGCGCTGTACTTTCTTTTTTTTAAATACGGGGAAATTAAATGTATTTATAACGTCACACAAGTAACGTTGGATTTCAAACGTTGCGGTTTGAAAAAAAAGTAGTTCCGTCAATCAGGTCAAGTAGGCGTGGCCTAAATGTTATATACGGTCCGTAACCGTTTATCACTTGTAAATATACTGTCAACGCATTTTGACTGCTCAAATAGAACGATTGCAGTATAAATATATTTATTCATCCGACGCTAACGGCATTGCCTTGAAGTTTTACCCATGTCAGCATGTTATCTAGCATAAAGTAAATTATAGAAAAAAAAGTCCCGACTAAACGTTAGAGAACACCGAAGGGGCAATCAAAGGTTGACAATCCAGACAAACTGACAACTTATGGTAGAAAAAACGAAGAAAAACAAAGAACAAATCACAACACAATATGTGTTGGACACCATGCCACTATACGCAAGCAAACACAAATAATGTAAATAAGAGATGAGCCCTCCTGCAAACATCTATCCGAGCTAAAGACGAATCGAACATCGTTTGTATGCGGAAATCGTAACGGATATCACAACACAGAACGTAAGACACATAATAAGACAACACAAAAACTAAAGAGATGAGTAACACGAACCTCATCACAAAACCGGAGTGAGCAGTTGCTGTCTCTTATAAGACAACCGCCAAGTAAGATGACTAAACCTTAATATACTAATCCTTCTGTAAATACAAATATAGATAAACTGTGTAAACAACAACGTATGGCTTTTAATCAATATATAAAGATAAAGACACCTGGCAAATAAGAAGATAAAGATGAATACAAAACATATTTTAAAAAGGGTACAGAGAGAGGTAGAAGGGTCCAGAGTAAATATATGCAACAGGTTATACGTCCACAGTTAGTAGCAAAACCTATAATCTTCTGGTAGTATTTAATTAAAGGGCAAAAACACCTGAAACATCTGAATATATCCCCTGAGAGGCAAACTAGTTTATTATATAGTGACCCTAGTATTCATGCGAACATCCTTAATGAACAATTCAAAAGTATTTTTATGTGTGAAAATACAGCAGTCATGCTTGATAAAGATCTAAGTTCACATGCAACAATGCCTAATATAAAAATTAACAATAACGGAGTAATAAATATAGTAATCCGGGACTAATCCCCATAAAGTTACTGGTTCTGATAACATCCCAACGTGTTGCCTTAGCAACTTATCACAAGAATCGTCTCCATTTTTTGTCCCACTTTTTTGTCAGTAATCCATCGACTATAGTGAAATTCCAAAGGAATGGACGCTGGTGAATGTAGTACTTATTTTCAAAAAAGGTGATAAACACAGTGCTATAAAATAAAAATTCTGCTTAATAATTTATTTGCAGTTTACAAACGACGTCCTCTACTACCTCCCTTCCTCCTAGTGCTGTCTAATGGTATAGGGGTAACATCCTCAATTCTGCCTATTTTCATTCAAGAACGAGCTAAAGCTCGGAGAGCTGAGTGTGCACCAGGTCCAATGTCCACCTATAGCTCTCAGTTTAATGTGAAGACCATTTATGCCGAGGGTTTTACATTTTTCTACTGCATCTTGTGCTCCCAACATGACGACGTATTGTGAGGCTTCATCTCTGTCTGCTTTAACGATCATACCACCAGTGACACGAGCAATGGTTTCCTTTCCAGACAAATCAGTAACGTGTACAAAAGTGTCATTGAAACGGACAAATATTATGTGTGCTACTCCAAAGACATTTTCTCCCTCCTTTACTTGTGGTCATGATATAACCTGCTCTTTTTGCTGAGTCCTCCCCTTTCTGGGTGCCATCTTTATTATTACCGAGAAGTGCTATAAATTATTTAAGAAATAAATCATGGAAGCCAGAATGTGTTTTGAGTTTTAACATGGGTTGACGGATATTAGTATCTTCAAATATACTAATATCCGCCAACCCATTTTAAAACTCAAAGCACATTCTGGCTTCCATGAATTATTTCGATTCTGATATGTCTAAGAGTACAAATACGGTAGTATACTTTGATTGGTAGATTTTTAATTTATAATTACGTTTGCGGACAATATCGCACACAATTTATGCTGCCAAATTCGAGCAGACGATAATTCATCGACATGTACATTTACGACGGGAAAGTCAGTCACATGCACCGGCGCATGTGCTAATAATATTATACCCAATCGATAAATCGTTCGTTTGATTACAAAGAGAAAGAAGGACGTCATGTTAAAATTATATGTATCCTTAACTGCAATCTGCTGTAAAGTTTTAGAACACATTTTAACCAGCAGTATAAGAACTCATATCAGGCAAAATAACATATAGCATGATAATCAACACGATTATAAAAGTAAAAGATCATGCCAGACACAATTGGTCATCAGTATCCAAGACATAGCTAAAACACTATCAGAGGGTAATAACATTTACACAATTCTTTGAGATTTTTCAAAGACATTTGATAAAGTTCCCCACCAAAGATTAATCAATAAACTAAATAATTACGGAATTCGAAAGTGAGGCTTTTATTAGATATAAGATATTTTGGGTAATTGACAACAGCAGGTTGATTTGAATGGTAAAACACTTCTAAATTGGCTATATATTGACTCTGGTGTCCTCCAAGGGACTGTCATAGACCCTACATTATTTTTACTTTTCATCAACGATTTACATATTAACTGTATAATATACCGGTAAGACATTTTGCTGATGACTGTTTGTTGTTTAGAAGAGTTAATAATAAATCTGACTGATTTACTCTAAAAAAGACTTATCTAATTTGGAGAAATAGGAAAATGATTGAGTTGGCAAATGAAATTTAATCCCGAAAAATGTTATGTCATTCATGCTTCTAAAAAGAACCAACCTCTTTCATTTAATTATTTTAGAAGATATCAAGAATAGTAAATACATGTATGTAGGTGTCACTATTGGCCATGATCTTAACTGGGTCCATATTTAGATAATATTACATGTACAAGACAAACAAAACTTTAGGATTTTTTTCGCGCAAGTAAGGTAAACAAAAACTTACTTACATATCACATGGTGTCGGGACGTCGAATACTCTGCTTCAGTTTGGGATCCTTACAGAAAACATCAAATAACACAGGTTGAGCAGATACAGAGACGGACAGCTAGATACATCTATAATGACTATCGAGATCACCAAGTGGTTTCAAAAATGATAACCTCAGTACAATGAGGGGATTTACAAAGCAGGAGAACAAAAGCACGGTTAACACTGTTATACAAAATTGATTGGGGTTAGTAGAAGTTCCACCAGATTTTTTTTAACTCCGTAAGACATGCGTACTCTTGGGAGGGGGCACATAAAATTAGGCAAATTTCTTAAAATAAAGCCTTATGCAAACTTTATTTCTTTCCTCGTACGATTTCTGATTGAAACAAATTACCAGAAATAATAGTTCTGTCAGAACATGAATCCTTCAAGAATGTTAACTCCACTCTAAGTTGTAACATTTGAAGGTTTCACTTCGCCACTAAATTTGCACTAAAACAAGTTAGCCACTGTACATGTTGTAAATATTTATATATGTTTCCCCGCAATGATATAACTGAAATATTGTTGAAAATGGCGTTAAACACCATACACCAATCTATATCTTGTTGTTTTTATTGTTAATAAAGTTCATTCACATGCGCACTTAATCCGGGATGTTTCACACTATTACATTTTCGCGTAAGTAACCAGCATCTTGGTCTGGTGATTTGATGATTACATTTGACAAAAATTAAAGATTCACATTCGTTGCTTCGAATGACAAATTATTTATTACCTTTTCTGTTCGGGATTATAGTGAAAGTTGAAAATTTGGAAAATCCCTTAACATCATCTTTCACTATTAGTACTAAGTAGTGACTTATTATTATTATTATCAGAGATGTGTACATGTCTCTGTTTTTATATACAATGTTTGAATACTTTAACAATTATGTTATAACTAAATGTCTTTTATCATGTGATGTACTTTTAATGTTAATTGGGCATCATATACTGTGCTATTTCCATTAAAATATTGAATTGAATTGAAAAAAATTACTTATAATAGAGAAATAAACGTCATAAAATAAGTAACGAAACCCCGATCCAACTGAATTCTCAATCTAAGATTAATAGTATTGATATTTGTTGAGTCAACAGATAACAAAATGAAAAGAGATCTAAAAGACATCTAATTTTAATTAAATAATTTGTGGTATAGACTACTTCAAATGGATGGTATGGTGTATCAAGTTTAAATTATTTCTGGGCTCAGAGGGAAATTGGTCCCTAACTTGAATCGAAATGCCCCAAATCGGATTTCCTATTTGTGACTTCCCATACAAGAATATGACGCGTTATATGATTAGTTGACTTTCCAGTCTTTCGGTTTTGAGCGTGCCTGATGAGGGTTATTCCAGAAACGCGTCGTGTGTACTAAATTTAATATATGATCTACGTTAATATTACTATCATTGGATTGATACCTCTGATGTTGAAATATTATTTCCCGATGGTAGTCTTCCTTCAGCAAAATATTTGAAAAAATATCTTTCACATAAGATTTCGGACTTTGCTACATTTTCCGTTCTGGAGTCATGCCCATGGATTTAGGATCCAAAGGGTGAACGCATACCCACACACAATCAAATTGCTCCTATTTGTTTGGAATCGATGAAAAATCAGTCTGTTTCCTAACAATACATATACCTCTTGATGTATGAGGGTGGACATTGGTCTCTCCCATCCCCGTTCACTTTCTCTCATCCCCAACATCTTTCTTCAATTTCCCTCTCCCTTTCTCCAACATAAAACCGCCTTTCTAACAATTTTATAGCACCGTGGAAATTACCATGCTCCATAGAATGTGGAAGATGGTAAGTTTGATTCATGCCAATGGCGAGGTGTACTCGATACAACATTTATGTGATAAAATTCATCAGTGTCTTTCGACAGGTTGCCGTTTTTAAACTGACATTAAACTGATCGTCACGAAATATTTAAAACTTACTTCGTCTTTCATCTCAAATTGTTTAGCAATAAGAAAATCTTTATTACTGTAACTCATACTCCATGCAGATAATTTGTATAACAATGATTATTCTTGTTCATTTATTTACATATTATCATATGTATAATTTGTATCACATTTTATTATGTAATTATAACCATATCCTGTTGATGAATTTGTGCCAATAAAAGAATTTGAATTTGAATTGGAATTAATACTGAAGTTTGTTGTATGTAATCTAAATAAAATAATATGTTTGTTGGATCTATTTGTACGTTTAGAAAAAGTAGAAAAAATGTGGATAAATGTGTGTTTTATTTCGTTCTCAATTGATATTAAAATATATATATTTGTTTATTTACCGCTGAAACATTTTACATTAGAAACCTCGATAGTGTAATTAAAGGGGGCGTTTCGTCCGTAAAACCTAGGGATTTCAGTATTTTGTTCAAGAATTACATTTCACACATATAGTACAAGCTGAGTGGACATTATAATACGTTTTAAATCTTTTATAAACATAGATCTGAATAATGTAGGATACCATCCTCTTACTTAATTAGGTGAACATTTTGGCCATCCTGTTTTTATCATTTCGTTTACTTGCTTCAAATGACTTTCAAATTAATTGGTATTTTAATCTTTTGATTAACCAGATGATATTTATTCCAGAAACACGTCGTACGTACTAAATTCTATATCTACGTTTTTATAGAACTTAATATTTTCCAAGTGACACGATACCTAATGGTTTAACTAGAAACAAAAACACAGTAAACAGTATTATAACCGACTTGTCTGTTTTCTGATGAACGTTATATTGACTGGACAATCGGTAGTAGAGACAATAGTCAGAAGTCAGCAGTTAAAACACACTTCGGAGCCTTATAATACGAATGAGATTATTATTGTTTTTAATTTTCTGTGTATTAATATTTTTGATTCTGTCACCATGATGTGTCTTTTGTGTTATCAATGTCATCAATAAATGTGATTTTCAAGAAATTTTACACTATGTACAAATAAATCATTTCTTCAAAAGCAAGAATTACACGTATCATATAATTTGCCATAAGTGCATTCAGTTTTATAACGTTCGGTATTACATAGAAATTCACTGTGTAAAATTACGTGTACCATACATTAACTTGTTTGCCTCTATGTTTTTATGAATTATTCAATTTAAAAACATGCATGTAGAAAAATATGGTCTTTTATCTGATATTATACGATACTCCCCATTAAAACTTTGTTGAATTCAGATGTAAATGGGCGGGGTTGATACCATGGTACAACATGTAAGTCTGAATATTGTATCATAGCCTAAGATTCGTGCCAAATGTCAAATATTTGATTTCTGATACAAAACTTCTATACTATCTCATGTCTTATTTACATTACTTGTGTTTGTTTGTACATAGTGGTGTCCAACACATGTTATGTTGTGTTTTTCTTTCTCTTGTGTACCCTATGCTGCCAGTTTCTCTGGAATGTCAATTTTTGATTGCACCTTAGGCATTCTCTAAGAGACTCTAACGTTTATTATCCCCTGGCCAACGAAGATGCGAAGGGATATACAATGTAGTAACGCTACCGTCCGTCCGTCCTTCCGTAACATCCTTGTGAACACTCTAGAATCAACATCCTTCAATGGACTTTGACTTAGTCCTTAAGAGAATCTGGAACCCTATTGATTTTCAAGGTCATAGGTCAAAGTCACCGGGTCTAATTTGTACCCTGTAACATCCTTGTGAACACTGTAGAATCAACATCCTTCACTGGATTTTGACCAAACTTAGTACATGCTTAGTCCTTAGGTGAGTCTGGAACCCTATTGATTTTCAAGGTCAAAGGTCAAATTTTTAGGCGAGAGGATATGCTACGCTTTGCGTTGCCCTTGTTTACTCGTGAACTTATTTAAAAAAAAACTCTCATCTTTCAGATTGGTTTGCCTAAATAATTTAATTTGTATGAACTGTGTTATATATATAATACTTTATCCACAAGAAATAACATATTATCAATTTATAAACATTGTATATATTAAAGGCATACAGGATGTCAGAATTCATATTTTTGTTTATATTAAATAAGGGTAATAACAAAATTACCGAACTCCGAATAATCTTACAAAGGGAAAGTCAAAACTCATAAGTATATAAACAGACAAAATCAGTCAACAACCGGAAAACTGTGAAAACCGTAATGACCCTGACTTGGTACAGGCATTTCTAAGAAATGGTGGGTTGAATCAGATTTTAAAGCGCCAAACCTCCCGCTTTCACTACGGCTCAAATGTTCAGGCTGTCACTATAACTGAGGATGGATGATGAGGTAAGCATGTTGCATGTAAATTCATTAGAATTAATATAATTTAAGAAATATATCTATGAAATTGGATCCGGGGGTAATCAGTTAATATTATATAATGGTATTTTGCACATCCGACATTTTCTTCATCAACAAACAATTTCGCACATGCGCAAACGCTTTCCCGAATGAGTTCAATGTCAGGTCGTATTGTTATAATCATGATTCTGATACTGGTTAGTGAATTCAGAGCAGCTGTAGATTGGCATGTGATTAATGATGGAACCATATGGTTTGCATGGTTAATGACACGCCTCCTTACTCACTGTCTTCAAAGAACTCCGGTCGAAAATGTTCCGTCAGCTTCCGGTACAAGTCACTTGGACATGATTGACATACAGGCGACGACAGAATGGTCATGATTTTTTTTTATAATGTTTTCTTTATTTGCTATGCAGTTATATTATTGCAATATTCAAAGAGTGTTTGATCAAAAGTAGGAACTCTCACTATTTATATGCTCATCAGTTGTATTTTGATGCCTGAAAATTGTTTCAGAAGTGGAAAAAGTTGCAAAATGTACGCCATATTCATATACATGTTTTCAAAGTTCTGAGGTATCTTTTCAACATTTTTTGAATTAAATAACGCTATATATATATATGCCGCGAGTACCCAGTCTATTCCATTAACATCATGCTGTGCTATTTATTATTTTTTTTATTTTGTTATTTAAAATAAAATATCGGAATTCTATAAAAATGATGTAGAATCATACAAAACCGGAAACTTTACCACCCATTATTAGACGTGTAAGATGTCTATGTGAAAACATCATCCTATATAGATATCAAGTAACTCTCATTGTTTTGGGTTAATTTTTGTTTTCAAATAATATATTGAAGGACACTAAAAAATTTTGATTAAAAAAATAATAAAATAAAAATTAGAAACCGCATCGGTAGCGTAATGGTTAGCGTGCTCGCCTCGAGTGCGATAAATTGTGGATTCGAGCCCCGGTCGGGTCAAACCAAAGAATATAAGATTGGTATTTGTTGCTTCTCCGCTAAGCACGCAGCATTAAGGAGAAAGAGCAAAGACTGGTTGGCTCGGAATCAGAATAATGTGACCGTGTGGAGCGACATATCTACCCGCGAAATGTTGTTTCAGTGAGTTATCCCCATAAAAATCCACCTCGGCGTATTGGTCTAGAACAAAACGGAAGTCATCTCCATCGCATTGAAAATGAACTTGTTCTCGCCATGATATAGCTGAACAATTGCTGAATTGACGTCAAGCAACACTCACTCACTCACTCACTCACTCACTCACTTAAAAATGGCATATCGAGTGTACCCTTTGAGTTTGATAAGTGTTTTAATGAACCTTTAGTATGCAACTGTTTGTTTGTTCAGTATATATTACAAGAACCGGTCCAAGACATGGTATACGCAGGCTGTTTAATATTTTTAATGCACGTTTTGTTATGAAATTCTAGTTTTCTTTTACTTGCATTTCAGATAGAGATGAATACTGGAAGCTTGTCGCCATTTGGTTGTTCCTACTGTCAAACGACATTCTTGAATTTTACAATATAATATAAATGTACCAATCAAATTGTCTGAAGCTAATACAAATAAAATGAGGGTAATCGCAAGATTGAAATATAAGACGTTTTTATAGTATTTCTTCGCCGTCCCGTTACTGTTTTTTTTTATCCTGCACTTGTTCTATTTGAGCAGTTGCATTGACCGGATATTTTTTGTTATATTTGGTTACTGACCAAGATATAGTTTTCTGGTACCTGATTCATGTTGAGCGACGGTAAGAAACAGTAGGGTGATTTTCAAAAAAATGAAGACTTTGTGTGAGATAGAGGGTGAAATTTCAAATTGGACAAATTGACATAATTTTGGTCGTAAAATAATGTCAATATGATATATTTTTTCAGATTCTGTTGCTCAGTGCAATATATAAAGACAACATTTTTTTTTTCAACTTTTATTAGCAACAAAGTGTTAAAATGATAACAAATACAGACTTACTTCCTCAGAGGTATCATTTTCTTTTGGGTATGGTAAAAAACCTAAATGTATTTCCATTTGATAATGATATGAAATAGGCACCTTTTGGTACCAAACTTTGTATATATCATGAGAAAACAGTTTCAGTATATCAAAGAAACACTATTTTTATTGTATATTTTAAAAAATCTGGTAATTAAAGTTTTCATACAAGCATAAAAAATATGATCTAATGAGGCTTAATAGTTGTAAATCAATTATTTATATATGCCTAATAAATATAACAAAAGTTAAGTTAAGTTGATCATTGATGGTATAAACTAGAGGTAACCAAATGAAAATACTGTCCATTTGTTTATGTTTTGTCACACTACTGACACATTTTTCTAAAAGATAAATACACCAAATATCAAGCTAAATGCAATCATTGTTGGTCACAATAACTTTTTTAAGTAGTAGTACATAATCTATTTTGACTGAAAAAAGGTTTCCCTTGAATATATTTCATTTTTGCATTGTTATAATGTTATTTCAATCATATTTTATCATATTCTAAATAATACTATCATAATTATAAAAAATGACAACTCAATTTTCAACCATTTATACATCTTTTCAAGAGTATAGTGCTTATTGAGAATTAAATAATTCCCCGAGACAATTACAAGCAGTTTTATGGAGGCTATATGCTTACAAAATAATATATTTCTTAAATAAAATTGTCACACTCCTGACTCCCTCTCGAAAATAAACCTGTCGAGCTGAAAATAATATAACCAACTTATTGTTTCCAAACTAAAAGTTATATTTCTTACAGTTAACAGTAAATATTAAAAGAAGATTCAAAATTATGTTTTGGCTTTTTCTAATGATTAGTGTGCTAATTATTTGCCCTTTAGGAATTTATCTCATCAAAAATGGTTAAAATGGATTTGAAATTTATTAAAAATAGTAATAGATCATCTTTTCTTAGTATAGAATTACTTTTTAGTGGTTTTCAAATTAGTTTCCCCATGTTTCTCAATAATTTACTCTGCAAAAAAACTTCCTACTGCAATTGCAATCGACATTTAATGTTGTTATGTCAGGAGTGTGACATATTACTGTTGAATGAAAAATTATTGATGAATTTTCAAAAATGCTATATCAAAAGAATGAAAATGTTTTATGAAAGGCAAGATATATTAAAGTAAGTATTCTGTTTATCTAAAGCAACATACATCAATTTTTCATTTAGAAAAAAATCCATATTTTGACATGTTTTAAGAAAATATAACCCTTTATCATCACTTATTATGAGAAAGGTGTCTTGCAATATACAAAAATACTACAATTATTACTTATTGTTTATATGTAATTAAATTGAAAACATTGTGGAAGTTTGTAGAAGCATGGTTTATTTATTTTTTTATTTAAAAGATATGCCTATTAAAAGTGTCACACTCCTGATATTAGTTATTTTGATTTCCTAGCTATGATATGTCATATATCAGAGCTATTTCCAACTTTTTTCTTTGATTGGGTCTGGAGCTTTTGGAAAATAAAGAAAATTGTGAATTATTAAAGCATACAACATAGTACTATACAACTAAGATACAATGTCACACTCCTGACATTTTTTGTGTCTCTTCTTATGCAAGCCCAATTTTACAACTATCATATTCATCCAGTCTAATACTACTAAATTATTATAACTAATGTTTTTTTACAACATATTTTGACTTTTCTGAACTAATTAGTCTCAACAATGAAAAACTATTAAGGTTTAATTTGACATTTGTACAATTTTCCAAGTTAAATTTATTCATGTACACTAATTTAAAAAATAGAATAATTTTTTGTCGCAAAATCATAGGGTCACAAAACATCTAGATATTTGAAGTAAAATGGTACGAAATTATAGAATACCATGTTTCTTTAATATATTTTTTATTTTATTTTTTTTATCATCAAGGTAAGTTAAGGCAATTTAAAGTTTGTCACGCTAAAACGTCACACTCCTGACAAATTTGACCAGTTTTTAGAGGATAACTTTTTAACCGGAAGAGCAATCTCCATGACACTTTGCATGAAGATAACTGTTACCATTGTGCTTGTTTTAAGATATTTACCTTTCTTTCATATCATTTAATATTCAAATTATTCTCTGAAAATGAAAAGTCTTCATTTTTTTGAAAATCACCCAGTAACAGTATTATAAGCGCGGACTTCACAGAGGACACACTAAAAAACGATAAGAACGACGCTTGTTTCTGCTCTTTTTAGACAATTTGACAGTTGCTTTGAGGCTTTTGACATACCACGATAGATACAATATACGTATATTGTCGGAAAATATATAATTCATTTCCACTCGCTGCGAAACAGGTAAGAAAAAACAACGTATGTATATTGTCTATTTATTTTCTCCCTCGTTTCACTCCTCAGAATTATTTTTTTTATTAACTAAAATAATGTAATATAAATAAGACGAGATCGCATAGCATTTATCATAAACATATATCAATATAACAAATTCATTCAGTCTGTCATTTCTACACCTAAAAAATGCAAAATATATACGAGTAGTTGAAATTCTTGTGGCATTATTCTGGGTCGATGGGAGGGGTACTATAACATCCAAATCACGAACTTTTGTCGTATTATTATTATGTAAGAAACGTCGCATTAATCGAGTATGCCTAAATTTTCTTTATTTTTATATACCAACTGCCAAAATCGTCCGTGCGGAAAGGAATTCAATACTACAGCCTTTGTTAATTTGCATATCTATGACGTTTATGTAAACATTATTCTGTGAAGTTATTTCCACAGAGTGACTTACTTCGTTATCAACGAGTATAAAATTCAAATATTGTATATCCCACTACTCAATTAATGCGCCTGGACAGCGACCACAAGTGAATGTAGCGTATTGAGCGCCAGCCGTGATGTCAGTGCCACAAACGCATAAACAATCAAGTGTTCGCGACAGTAGCAATTTAACATAGAAATAACGATTTGTTTTATTATGTAAAGTAGCTGAAATTAGGAGCCATGGCGAATATTCACACTATGGATCAGAATTTATCACTTTTGAGATATTTCCTAACAATAACTATTGCTAATTTGCAATATAATGATCAATAATAATACGATCAGTCGTATCTACACACTGACAAATCCGGTTCTTATAAATGACACAACCGGTTTCTATACATGTTTACAATTTGACAAAGCCGGATTTCAAAACATCTGTTGACATCAAATTTTAGGCTATAACTACATGTAGTTACTAATTGACTTTTCATCAACAAAATAATATCTCTAAGTATAATAAATCATTCATTAATATTGTTTTCTCGTTTGGCAACATTTCATTCATTCGGAAATGCAAGATATAGCGATATTTCAATTTATTGTAAAGATTTTTACGCCGGATTCCTTATAACGTTTAGAAAAAATCAAAAAGAAATGATATTTGGGCAAACAATGATAATAATAATAATAACAATCATAAAGCATCATAATTCAAAGCAATATATATATAGTGTATTCATAAAAACTGTCGATAAACGTCTGCAGGGGCGGATACAGGGGGGGGGGGGGGGGCCCACCCGGCGTGCGCCCCCCCTAAAATTGGAAAAAATAAGATTTTTTGGCGTAAAATCGTGATTTTTCACACGAAATACCCCAAACATTTTGCGCCTCCCTCCGCCCGGCGCATTTTTTTTTAAGTGCGACCCCCTAACTTGAAATCCTGGATCCGCCCCTGGTCTGTGTCTTCTTTAACAAATCATTATTTGTTTGGCTAGGAACCTGTGATTTGACAGAAAAAGATGAAGAAGGCTTTATTTCTCTTCGTTCTTGTACAAATTCGTCTGTATATAAAATAAATTCCGTTTTTAAGCAATTTTATTTCTTCACCAAAGACTTTGACAATGTTAAATTAGTATTTATTGAACTTCCGATATATTCAATTTACTGGTGGAATAAAATCAAAGGACATTCCAACCCTGAACAATTTAAAAGTGATGATTGTATTCTTCACGCGCAAATTGACTTGTTGAATCAGTACATTCGTGATTTTAACCGGATTTTTCATGTGCAGCAATGTATGGTCTGTGATATATAAAAAAGAATAGATAACAAATAGAAAATGTACAGAGAAGAGCGACCAAATTAGTAAACAATATACAACATCTGAGCTACACAGAACGCCTGAAATATCTTGGATTGCCATCACTTCAATACAGAAGCTGAGAGCCGACATTGGTTGAAACTTTCAAAATCCTTAATAACATCGATAAAGTACAACATGAGCACATTTATCCTATAAGTAGAACTGCTACTAGGGGATATATTAAAGAAGATATATTAAAAGAACTGCAGAACAAATATCAGAAAATACAGCTTCTCACAAAGAATAGTGGATATGTGGAATAGCTTACCAAAACAAGTACTAGAAACAAAAACAGTCAACACTTTCAAAAGCCAATTAAACCCCTGGAAAAATCTGGAGATACAATTCTCACCAGATGTCTACCGATCGGAGGAAGAAACAAATCTATCAAGAAGGGTCCAAGGGGCTAATTAGCCCATATAACAGACCTCGGAACCAGAGAGCAGAGACCATGTGCATTCCCCGAAGTTTATCAAATAACTTAATTCCATCCCGTAACCAAGGAAAACGTAAACATTCCTTCTATAGTTACTCTTTCTGTGGTTATAAAGATGGAATTCACCCTTGTGAGGAATTTTCTAAATTGTGGCTTTTGAATCTTTGCCGTTTATTTCGGCAATATTGTTGAACATGTTGTAGTTCATTGTATACAGAAACCTAAAGATGGCAGTTCCTGTAAGTTCGTTTTCATTTCTGTAATAAGTTGTATGTGCAAATTGTTGTGCTACTTTGTTCCATGATGGTCATCGTACATGTTAATTAGATTTAATTTTGAAATGAGTTAATATTTGACTATAAAATGCTCCAGTCCTGTTTGTCTCTGATGAATTGTTTTTGTATGTGTGAATTGACACGCTACAAATCAAAATCAAATCAAATCAAAAAGTTTTATTTAAAGTCGGTACATTTTATAACAGTACAACATAAGCTCTCAAGAGCTTTTCAAACCGACATGCATAATAAATTACATAAATTAAATACAGCACAATAAAACATGTCATGCAATACAAAATTAATACTTATCCAGATAATTATCCAGATAATATTTCTGTGTTTTGATTTCCGGACCCCTACAGCTAGTGCCTCGCTGTGCACTTATTGTCATAGGACCAGAAGTCAATACACAAAATAGATGCCGACATTTGTAGCACCCATTACACATACAAGTACATTCATGCAAATTTTAAGCAGTCTATGATTAAGCAAATAAGCAAATTAACTCAAAACACATATAAAATATTCATGTACTTTTAAAACATATTCCAAAACATATTCCAAAAATATTTCAAAAATATTCTAAAAACATTTTAAAAATTTTCATGCATAAATAGTCAAGCACTAAAATAAAGCACAAGTTAAACTGAAAAGCATACAAAGTAAAATATTCATTTACTTCCTAAAACACACTCTAAAACATATCTTAAAAATATTCCAAAAATATTTCAAAAATATTCTAAAAATATTTTAAAAATATTCATGCAGAAATAGCCAAGCACTAAAATAGAAAACTAAAATAAAATAAAGTTAAACTGAAAAGCATACAAATGCAAGAAGGCAGCAGTAAGGCAAATTTCATGCAATGTCTATTCTAGAAAAAAATTATACTAGCAGCAAGCATTGCAGCGGCACGAGTTGCCATTCCATGAGTTTATTAAATTTTTGAATTGATTAAAAGATGTTTGTGTTCTAAAGTGGTTTGGCAACTCGTTCCACAGTTTAGCAGCAGCATATCGAAAGGATTTTAGACCATACCTTGTTGTTCGTACTGAAGGGATTTCTGATGATGATTAGAATCTTTTTTAATGACCCTTCTCATAATCAAGATACAACAGAATCAACCTTCTTATATCAAGTTGAAGAAGAAAATTTCAAATAAAGGGGGAACCTGCTCAAAATTCAATGACCAGCACCTGCGTTTTAATGTATGGGAGGATTGCCTCGCTACTGTTGAAAAAGTTTGACGAAGGAAAGGGTTGTGTTGTTCTCTCTGAAGTCTTTTACCAATAAATCAAACTTCTGTTCTTAATCTTAAACAGTCGTAAAACTTTTTTTGTTAAAAAAAACAATGATCTGTTAAGTTTAGCCATCAAATTAAAATATATCACACTACACACTCATCTGTGAGAATCGTTTCGCCACAGTGTTACAGTATATGACCATATGTGTGTGAAAATTGTTTCTCCACTATGTGTAGCGCATTTATGAAGAATATAGTAAAATGAGTAGATATAAGACAGATAGTTGATTAGAGTTTGAATTGATGATTAAATCTTGACTTTCAGTCTTGTTTAAAAAAAACAACTAAATTTTATGTTCAAAGTATTCTTTTGTAATTTCAATAAATTTTATGTTTTATTTTGATTGATATATGTAACATAGTATTTGCATGCTTAGGTCTAATAGTATGAATATTGGGTGGGTCAACATTGAATTCTTTGAAATGTTTTTTTTATTGGGATTAAAACAATTAATACAATCCCGACATTTCTTAAGCTACATTCCCCCTTTACTTATACACTCCAGTGTCACTTTAAGCAATCACACTTGCTATGTGTTCTCTCTGTGTGTTTGTATAATGTTCATACACACTAAAACATCTTTGCTTTATTTCTAAAGGCTTCAGTACAGGATGAGTTGTAAACGCTGACAAGTTAATGTTAAATAGATGTCCAGGGAATAGGTTGGAGGAACCCTTGTCTCTAACGTAGGTCACAAACACATCAGCTGTAAAGAGAGAGATAAATATTATATAGATGTCCAGGGAATAGGTTGGTTGTACCCTTTTCTCTAACATAGGTCACAAACACATCACCTGTAATGAAAGAAATAAATATTATATAGATGTCCAGGGAATAGGTTGGTTGTACCCTGTCTCTAACATAGGTCACAAACACATCAGCTGTAAAGAGAGTGATAAATATAATATAGATGTCCAGGGAATGGGTTGGTTGAACCATTGTCTCTAACATAGGTTACAAACACATCAGCTGTAAAGAGAGAGATAAATATAATATAGATGTCCAGGGAATAGGTTGGCTGAACCCTTGTCTCTAACATAGGTCACAAACACATCACCTGTAAAGAGAGAGATAAATATAATATAGATGTCCAGGGAATAGGTTGGTTGAACCCTTGTCTCTAATATAGGTTACAAACACATCAGCTGTAAAGAGAGAGATAAATATTATATAGATGTCCAGGGAATAGGTTGGTTGAACCCTTGCCTCTGACATAGGTCCCAAACACATCGCCTGTAATGAGAGAGATAAATATTATATAGATGTCCAGGGAATAGGTTGGTTGTACCCTGTCTCTAACATAGGTCACAAACACATCAGCTGTAATGAGAGAGATAAATATTATATAGATGTCCAGGGAATAGGTTGGTTGTACCCTTTTCTCTAACATAGGTCACAAACACATCACCTGTAATGAAAGAAATAAATATTATATAGATGTCCAGGGAATAGGTTGGTTGTACCCTGTCTCTAACATAGGTCACAAACACATCAGCTGTAAAGAGAGTGATAAATATAATATAGATGTCCAGGGAATGGGTTGGTTGAACCATTGTCTCTAACATAGGTTACAAACACATCAGCTGTAAAGAGAGAGATAAATATAATATAGATGTCCAGGGAATAGGTTGGCTGAACCCTTGTCTCTAACATAGGTCACAAACACATCACCTGTAAAGAGAGAGATAAATATAATATAGATGTCCAGGGAATAGGTTGGTTGAACCCTTGTCTCTAATATAGGTTACAAACACATCAGCTGTAAAGAGAGAGATAAATATTATATAGATGTCCAGGGAATAGGTTGGTTGAACCCTTGCCTCTGACATAGGTCCCAAACACATCGCCTGTAATGAGAGAGATAAATATTATATAGATGTCCAGGGAATAGGTTGGTTGTACCCTGTCTCTAACATAGGTCACAAACACATCAGCTGTAATGAGAGAGATAAATATTATATAGATGTCCAGGGAATAGGTTGGCTGAACCCTTGTCTCTAACATAGGTCGTAAACACATCAGCTGTAAAGAGAGAGATAAATATAATATAGATGTCCAGGGAATGGGTTGGTTGAACCATTGTCTCTAACATAGGTTACAAACACATCAGCTGTAAAGAGAGAGATAAATATAATATAGATCTCCAGGGAATAGGTTGGTTGAACCCTTGTCTCTAATATAGGTTACAAACACATCAGCTGTAAAGAGAGAGATAAATATTATATAGATGTCCAGGGAATAGGTTGGTTGAACCTTTGCCTCTGACATAGGTCCCAAACACATCGCCTGTAATGAGAGAGATAAATATTATATAGATGTCCAGGGAATAGGTTGGTTGTACCCTGTCTCTAACATAGGTCGCAAACACATCAGCTGTAAAGAGAGAGATTATTATAATATAGATGTCCAGGGAATAGGTTGGCTGAACCCTTGTCTCTAACATAGGTCACAAACACATCACCTGTAAAGAGAGAGATAAATATAATATAGATGTCCAGGGAATAGGTTGGTTGAACCCTTGTCTCTAATATAGGTTACAAACACATCAGCTGTAAAGAGAGAGATAAATATTATATAGATGTCCAGGGAATAGGTTGGTTGAACCTTTGCTTCTGACATAGGTCCCAAACACATCGCCTGTAATGAGAGAGATAAATATTATATAGATGTCCAGGGAATAGGTTGGTTGTACCCTGTCTCTAACATAGGTCGCAAACACATCAGCTGTAAAGAGAGAGATAAATATAATATAGATGTCCAGGGAATGGGTTGGTTGAACCATTGTCTCTAACATAGGTTACAAACACATCAGCTGTAAAGAGAGAGATAAATATAATATAGATGTCCAGGGAATAGGTTGGCTGAACCCTTGTCTCTAACATTGGTCACAAACACATCAGCTGTAAAGAGAGAGATAAATATAATATAGATGTCCAGGGAATAGGTTGGTTGAACCCTTGTCTCTAACATAGGTTACAAACACATCAGCTGTAAAGAGAGAGATAAATATTATATAGATGTTCAGGGAATAGGTTGGTTGAACCCTTGTCTCTGACATAGGTCACAAACACATCACCTGTAATGAGAGAGATAAATATTATATAGATGTCCAGGGAATAGGCTGTTTGAACTCTTGTCTCTAACATAGATCACAAACACATCAGCTGTAATGAGAGAGATAAATATAATATAGATGTCCAGGGAATAGGTTGGTGGAACCCTTGTCTCTAACATAGGTCACAAACACATCAGCTGTAATGAGAGAGATAAATATTATATAGATGTCCAGGGAATAGGTTGGTTGAACCCTTCTCTCTAACATAGGTCACAAACACATCACCTGTAAAGAGAGAGATAAATATTATATAGATGTCCAGGGAATAGGTTGGTTGAACCCTTGTCTCTAACATAGGTTACAAACACATCACCTGTAAAGAGAGAGATAAATATAATATAGATGTCCAGGGAATAGGTTGGCTGAACCCTTGTCTCTAACATAGGTCACAAACACATCACCTGTAAAGAGAGAGATAAATATAATATAGATGTCCAGGGAATAGGTTGGTTGATCCCTTCTCTCTAACATAGGTCACAAACACATCACCTGTAAAGAGAGAGATAAATATTATATAGATGTCCAGGGAATAGGTTGGTTGAACCCTTGTCTCTAACATAGGTTACAAACACATCACCGGTAAAGAGAGAGATAAATATAATATAGATGTCCAGGGAATGGGTTGGTTGAACCCTTGTCTCTAACATAGGTTACAAACACATCAGCTGTAAAGAGAGAGATAAATATAATATAGAGGTCCAGGGAATAGGTTGGCTGAACCCTTTCTCTAACATAGGTTACACACACATCAGCTGTAAAGAGAGAACTCAATATTATATAGATGTCCAGGGAATAGGTTGGTTGAACCTTTGTCTCTAACATAGGTTACAAACACATCAGCTGTATAGAGAGAGATAAATATTATATAGATGTCCAGGGAATAGGTTGGTTGAACCCTTGTCTCTAACATAGGTCACAAACACATCAGCTGTAAAGAGAGAGATAAATATTATATAGATGTCCAGAGAATAGGTGGGTTGAACCCTTGTCTCTAACATAGGTCAAAAACACATCAGCTGTAATGATAGAGATCAATATTATATAGATGTCCAGGGAATAGGTTGGTTGAACCCTTGTCTCTAACATAGGTCAAAAACACATCAGCTGTAAAGAGAGAGATAAATATTATATAGATGTCCAGGGAATGGGTTGGTTGAACCCTTGTCTCTAACATAGGTCACAAACACATCAGCTGTAAAGAGAGAGATAAATATAATATAGATGTCCAGGGAATGGATTGGTTGAACCCTTGTCTCTAACATAGGTCACAAACACATCAGCTGTAATGAGAGAGATAAATATAATATAGATGTCCAGAGAATATGTTGGTTGAACCCTTGTCTCTAACATAGGTTACAAACACATTACCTGTAAAGAGAGAGATAAATATTATATAGATGTACAGGGAATAGGTTGGCTGAACCCTTGTCTCTAACATAGGTTTGAAACACATCAGCTGTAATGAGAGAGATAAATATAATATAGATGTCCGGGAATAGGTTGGTTGAACCCTTGTCTCTAACATAGGTCACAAACACATCAGCTGTAAAGAGAGAGATACATATAATATAGATGTCCAGGAAATAGGTTGGTTGTACCCTTTTCTCTAACATAGGTCACAAACACATCAGCTGTAATGAGAGAGATAAATATAATATAGATGTCCAGGGAATAGGTTGGTTGAACCCTTGTCTCTAACATAGATCACAAACACATCAGCTGTAATGAGAGAGATAAATATAATATTGAGGTCCAGGGAATGGGTTGGTTGAACCCTTGTCTCTAACATAGGTTACAAACACATCAGCTGTAAAGAGAGAGATAAATATAATATATAGATGTCCAGGGAATAGGTTGGTTGAACCCTTGTCTCTAACATAGGTCACAAACACATGAACTGTAAAGTGAGAGATCAATATAATATAGATTTCCAGGGAATAGGTTGGTTGAACCCTTGTCTCTAACATAGGTCACAAACACATCAGCTGTAAAGAGAGAGATCAATATAATATAGATGTCCAGGGAATAGGTTGGTTGAACCCTTGTCTCTAACATGGGTCACAAACACATCACCTGTAAAGAGAGAGATAAATATTATATAGATGTCCAGGGAATAGTTTGGTTGAACCCTTGTCTCTAACATAGGTTACAAACACATCACCTGTAATGAGAGAGATAAATATAATATAGATGTCAAGGGAATAGGTTGGCTGAACCCTTGTCTCTAACATAGGTCACAAACACATCAGCTGTAATGAGAGAGATAAATATAATATAGATGTCCTGGGAATAGGTTGGTTGAACCCTTGTCTCTATCATGGGTCACAAACACATCAGCTGTAATGAGAGAGATAAATATAATATATATGTCAAGGGAATAGGTTGGTTGAACCCTTGTCTCTAACATAGGTTACAAACACATCAGCCGTAAAGAGAGAAATAAATATTATATAGATGTCCAGGGAATAGGTTGGCTGAACCCTTCTCTCTAACATAGGTTACAAACACATCAGCCGTAAAGAGAGAAATAAATATTATATAGATGTCAGGGAATAGGTTGGTTGAACCCTTGTCTCTAACATAGGTTACAAACACATCAGCTGTAATGAGAGAGATAAATATAATATAGATGTCCAGGGAATAGGCTGGTTGAACCCTTGTCTCTTGTCTCTAACATAGGTCACAAACACATCAGCTGTAATGAGAGAGATAAATATAATATAGATGTCCAGGGAATAGGTTGGTTGAACCTTTGTTTCTAACATAGGTCACAAACACATCAGCTGTAAAGAGAGAGATCAATATAATATAGATGTCCAGGGAATAGGTTGGATGAACCCTTGTCTCTAACATAGGTTACAAACACATCATCTGTAAAGAGAGAAATAAATATTATATAGATGTCCAGGGAATAGGTTGGTTGAACCCTTGTCTCTAACATAGGTTACAAACACATCAGCTGTAATGAGAGAGATAAATATAATATAGATGTCCAGGGAATAGGCTGGTTGAACCCTTGTCTCTTGTCTCTAACATAGGTCACAAACACATCAGCTGTAAAGAGAGAGATAAATATAATATAGCTATTCTGCGAATAGGTTGGCTGAACCCTTGTCTCTAACATAGGTCACAAACACATCAGCTGTAAAGAGAGAGATAAATATAATATAGATGTCCAGGGAATAGGTTGGCTGAACCCTTGTTTCTAACATAGGTCACAAATACATCAGCTGTAAAGAGAGAGATAAATATAATATAGATGTCCAGGAAATAGGTTGGTTGTACCCTTTTTTCTAACATAGGTCACAAACACATCAGCTGTAAAGAGAGAGATAAATATAATTTAGATGTCCAGGGAATAGGTTGGTTGAACCCTTGTCTCTAACATAGGTTTGAAACACATCAGCTGTAATGAGAGAGATAAATATAATATAGATGTCCGGGAATAGGTTGGTTGAACCCTTGTCTCTAACATAGGTCACAAACACATCAGCTGTAAAGAGAGAGATACATATAATATAGATGTCCAGGAAATAGGTTGGTTGTACCCTTTTCTCTAACATAGGTCACAAACACATCAGCTGTAATGAGAGAGATAAATATAATATAGATGTCCAGGGAATAGGTTGGTTGAACCCTTGTCTCTAACATAGATCACAAACACATCAGCTGTAATGAGAGAGATAAATATAATATAGATGTCCAGGGAATAGGTTGGCTGAACCCTTGCCTCTAACATAGGTCACAAACACATCAGCTGTAATGAGAGAGATAAATATAATATTGAGGACCAGGGAATGGGTTGGTGGAACCCTTGTCTCTAACATAGGTTACAAACACATCAGCTGTAAAGAGAGAGATAAATATAATATATAGATGTCCAGGGAATAGGTTGGTTGAACCCTTGTCTCTAACATAGGTCACAAACACATGAACTGTAAAGTGAGAGATCAATATAATATAGATTTCCAGGGAATAGGTTGGTTGAACCCTTGTCTCTAACATAGGTCACAAACACATCAGCTGTAAAGAGAGAGATCAATATAATATAGATGTCCAGGGAATAGGTTGGTTGAACCCTTGTCTCTAACATGGGTCACAAACACATCACCTGTAAAGAGAGAGATAAATATTATATAGATGTCCAGGGAATAGGTTGGTTGAACCCTTGTCTCTAAGATAGGTTACAAACACATCACCTGTAATGAGAGAGATAAATATAATATAGATGTCCTGGGAATAGGTTGGTTGAACCCTTGTCTCTATCATGGGTCACAAACACATCAGCTGTAATGAGAGAGATAAATATAATATAGATGTCAAGGGAATAGGTTGGTTGAACCATTGTCTCTAACATAGGTTACAAACACATCAGCCGTAAAGAGAGAAATAAATATTATATAGATGTCCAGGGAATAGGTTGGCTGAACCCTTGTCTCTAACATAGGTTACAAACACATCAGCCGTAAAGAGAGAAATAAATATTATATAGATGTCCAGGGAATAGGTTGGTTGAACCCTTGTCTCTAACATAGGTTACAAACACATCAGCTGTAATGAGAGAGATAAATATAATATAGATGTCCAGGGAATAGGCTGGTTGAACCCTTGTCTCTTGTCTCTAACATAGGTCACAAACACATCAGCTGTAATGAGAGAGATAAATATAATATAGATGTCCAGGGAATAAGTTGGTTGAACCTTTGTCTCTAACATAGGTCACAAACACATCAGCTGTAAAGAGAGAGATCAATATAATATAGATGTCCAGGGAATAGGTTGGATGAACCCTTGTCTCTAACATAGGTTACAAACACATCAGCTGTAAAGAGAGAAATAAATATTATATAGATGTCCAGGGAATAGGTTGGTTGAACCCTTGTCTCTAACATAGGTTACAAACACATCAGCTGTAATGAGAGAGAAAATATAATATAGATGTCCAGGGAATAGGCTGGTTGAACCCTTGTCTCTTGTCTCTAACATAGGTCACAAACACATCAGCTGTAAAGAGAGAGATAAATATAATATAGATATTCTGGGAATAGGTTGGCTGAACCCTTGTCTCTAACATAGGTCACAAACACATCAGCTGTAAAGAGAGAGATAAATATAATATAGATGTCCAGGGAATAGGTTGGCTGAACCCTTGTCTCTAACATAGGTCACAAATGCATCAGCTGTAAAGAGAGAGATAAATATAATATAGATGTCCAGGAAATAGGTTGGTTGTACCCTTTTTTCTAACATAGGTCACAAACACATCAGCTGTAAAGAGAGAGATAAATATAATTTAGATGTCCAGGGAATAGGTTGGTTGAACCCTTGTCTCTAACATAGGTTTGAAACACATCAGCTGTAATGAGAGAGATAAATATAATATAGATGTCCGGGAATAGGTTGGTTGAACCCTTGTCTCTAACATAGGTCACAAGCACATCAGCTGTAAAGAGAGAGATACATATAATATAGATGTCCAGGAAATAGGTTGTTTGTACCCTTTTCTCTAACATAGGTCACAAACACATCAGCTGTAATGAGAGAGATAAATATAATATAGATGTCCAGGGAATAGGTTGGTTGAACCCTTGTCTCTAACATAGATCACAAACACATCAGCTGTAATGAGAGAGATAAATATAATATAGATGTCCAGGGAATAGGTTGGCTGAACCCTTGCCTCTAACATAGGTCACAAACACATCAGCTGTAATGACAGAGATAAATATAATATTGAGGTCCAGGGAATGGGTTGGTTGAACCCTTGTCTCTAACATAGGTTACAAACACATCAGCTGTAAAGAGAGAGATAAATATAATATATAGATGTCCAGGGAATAGGTTGGTTGAACCCTTGTCTCTAACATAGGTCACAAACACATGAACTGTAAAGTGAGAGATCAATATAATATAGATTTCCAGGGAATAGGTTGGTTGAACCCTTGTCTCTAACATAGGTCACAAACACATCAGCTGTAAAGAGAGAGATCAATATAATATAGATGTCCAGGGAATAGGTTGGCTCAACCCTTGTCTCTAACATGGGTCACAAACACATCACCTGTAAAGAGAGAGATAAATATTATATAGATGTCCAGGGAATAGGTTGGTTGAACCCTTGTTTCTAACATAGGTTACAAACACATCACCTGTAATGAGAGAGATAAATATAATATAGATGTCAAGGGAATAGGTTGGCTGAACCCTTGTCTCTAACATAGGTCACAAACACATCAGCTGTAATGAGAGAGATAAATATGATATAGATGTCCTGGAAATAGGTTGGTTGAACCCTTGTCTCTAACATAGGTCACAAACACATCAGCTGTAATGAGAGAGATAAATATAATATAGATGTCAAGGGAATAGGTTGGTTGCACCCTTGTCTCTAACATAGGTTACAAACACATCAGCTGTAATGAGAGAGATAAATATAATATAGATGTCCAGGGAATAGGCTGGTTGAACCCTTGTCTCTTGTCTCTAACATAGGTCACAAACACATCAGCTGTAATGAGAGAGATAAATATAATATAGATGTCTAGGGAATAGGTTGGTTGAACCTTTGTCTCTAACATAGGCCACAAACACATCAGCTGTAAAGAGAGAGATCAATATAATATAGATGTCCAGGGAATAGGTTGGATGAACCCTTGTCTCTAACATAGGTTACAAACACATCAGCTGTAAAGAGAGAAATAAATATTATATAGATGTCCAGGGAATAGGTTGGTTGAACCCTTGTCTCTAACATAGGTTACAAACACATCAGCTGTAATGAGAGAGATAAATATAATATAGATGTCCAGGGAATAGGCTGGTTGAACCCTTGTCTCTTGTCTCTAACATAGGTCACAAACACAGCAGCTGTAATGAGAGAGATAAATATAATATAGATGTCCAGGGAATAGGTTGGTTGAACCTTTGTCTGTAACATAGGTCACAAACACATCAGCTGTAATGAGAGAGAGATAAATATAATATTGATGTCCTGGGAATAGGTTGGCTGAACCCTTGTCTCTAACATAGGTCACAAACACATCAGCTGTAAAGAGAGAGATACATATTATGTAGATGTCCAGGGAATAGGTTGGCTGAACCTTGTCTCTAACATAGGTCACAAGCACATCAGCTGTAATGAGAGAGAGATAAATATAATATAGGTGTCCTGGAAATAGGTTGGCTGAACCCTTGTCTCTAACATAGGTTACAAGCACATCAGCTGTAATGAGAGAGATCGATATAATATAGATGTCCAGGGAATAGGTTGGCTGAACCCTTGTCTCTAACATAGGTCACAAACACATCAGCTGTAAAGAGAGAGATAAATATAATATTGATGTCCAGGGAATGGGTTGGTTGAACCCTTGTCTCTAACATAGGTCACAAACACATCAGCTGTAATGAGAGAGATAAATATTATATAGATGTCCAGGGAATATGTTGGTTGAACCCTTGCCTCTAACATAGGTTACAAACACATCAGCTGTAAAGAGAGAGATAAATATAATATAGATGTCCAGGGAATAGGTTGGTTGGACCCTTGTCTCTTACATAGGTCACACACACATCACCTGTAAAGAGAAAGATGAATATAAGATAGATGTCCAGGGAATGGGTTGGTTGGACCCTTGTCTCTAACATAGGTCACAAACACATCAGCTGTAAAGAGAGAGATACATATAATATAGATGTCCAGGGAATGGGTTTGTTGAACCCTTGTCTCTAACATAGGTCACAAACACATCACCTGTAAAGAGAGAGATAAATATTATATACATGTTCTGGGAATAGGTTGGTTGAACCCTTGTCTCTAACATAGGTCATAAACACATCAGCACATACCACCTAGCTTTTGAGCAGCTTTGACAGTAATTATATTACAAATACATACCACCTAGGTTTTGAGCAGCTTTGACAGTAAATATATTACAAATACATAGCATCTAGCTCTTGAACAGCCCTGACAGTAATTATATTACAAAAACATACCACCTAGCTTTTGAGCAGCTTTGACAGTAAATATATTACAAATACATACCATCTAGCTTTTGAGCAGCTTTGACAGTAATTATATTACAAATACATACCATCTAGCTTTTGAGCAGCTTTGACAGTAATTATATTACAAATACATACCACCTAGCTTTTAAGCAGCTTTGACAGTAATTATATTACAAATA
Source organism: Bathymodiolus brooksi (assembly GCA_963680875.1). Classification (NCBI taxonomy): domain Eukaryota; kingdom Metazoa; phylum Mollusca; class Bivalvia; order Mytilida; family Modiolidae; genus Bathymodiolus; species Bathymodiolus brooksi. The sequence goes on from CAVMGF010000027.1 coordinate 135,590, forward strand.
CATACTGCCTAGCTTTTGAGCAGCTTTGACAGTAATTATATTACAAATACATACTGCCTAGCTTTTGAGCAGCTTTGACAGTAATTATATTACAAATACATACCATCTAGATTTTGAGCAGTTTTGACAGTAAATATATTAAAAATACATACCACCTAGCTTTTGAGCAGCTTTGACAGTGATTATATTACAAATACATACCACCTAGCTTTTGAACAGCTTTGACAGTAAATATATTACAAATACATACTATCTAGCTCTTGAGCAGCCTTGACAGTAATTATATTACAAATACATACCATCTAGCTTTTGAACAGCTTTGACAGTAATTATATTACAAATACATGCCACCTAGCTTTTGAGCAGCTTTGACAGTAAATATATTACAAATACATACCATCTAGCTCTTGAGCAGCCTTGACAGTAATTATATTACAAATACATACCACTTAGCTTTTGAGCAGCTTTGACAGTAAATATATTACAAATACATACCACCTATCTTTTGAGCAGCTTTGACAGTAATTATATTACAAATACAAACCACCTAGCTTTTGAGCAGCTTTGACAGTAATTATATTACAAATGCATACCATCTAGCTTTTGAGCAGCTTTGACAGTAATTATATTACAAATACATACTGCCTAGCTTTTGAGCAGCTTTGACAATAATTATATTACAAATACATACCATCTAGCTTTTGAGCAGTTTTGACAGTAAATATATTAAAAATACATACCACCTAGCTTTTGAGCAGCTTTGACAGTGATTATATTACAAATACATACCACCTAGCTTTTGAACAGCTTTGACAGTAAATATATTACAAATACATACTATCTAGCTCTTGAGCAGCCTAGACAGTAATTATATTACAAATACATACCATCTAGCTTTTGAACAGCTTTGACAGTAATTATATTACAAATACATGCCACCTAGCTTTTGAGCAGCTTTGACAGTAAATATATTACAAATACATACCACCTAGCTTTTGAGCAGCTTTGACAGTAATTATATTACAAATACAAACCACCTAGCTTTTGAGCAGCTTTGACAGTAATTATATTACAAATGCATACCATCTAGCTTTTGAGCAGCTTTGACAGTAATTATATTACAAATACATACCACCTAGCTTTTAAGCAGCTTTGACAGTAATTATATTACAAATACATACTGCCTAGCTTTTGAGCAGCTTTGACAGTAATTATATTACAAATACATACCACCTAGCTTTTGAGCAGCTTTGACAGTAATTATATTACAAATACATACTGCCTAGCTTTTGAGCAGCTTTGACAGTAATTATATTACACATACGTACCATCTAGCTTTAGAGCAGCTTTGACAGTGATTATATATAAAATACATACCACCTAGCTTTAGAGCAGCTTTGACAGTAATTATATTACAAATACATACCACCTAGCTTTTGATCATCTTTGACAGTGATTATATTGCAAATACATACCACCTAGATTTTGAACAGCATTGACAGTAAATATATTACAAATACATATCATCTAGCTTTTGAGCAGCTCTGATAGTAAATATATTACAAATACATACCATCTAGCTCTTGAGCAGCCTTGACAGTGATTATATTACAAATACATACCATGTAGCTTTTGAGCAGCTTTGACAGTAATTATATTATTAATACATACCATCTAGCTTTTGAACAGCTTTGACAGTAAATATATTACAAATACATACCACCTAGTTTTGAGCAGCTTTGACAGTAAATATATTACAAATACATATCATCTAGCTTTTGAGCAGCTCTGATAGTAAATATATTACAAATACATACCATCTAGCTCTTGAGCAGCCTTGACAGTAATTATATTACAAATACAAACCATCTAACTTTTGAACAGCGTTAACAGTAATTATATTACAAATACATACCATCTAGCTTTTGAGCAGCTTTGACAGTAATTATATTACAAATACATAGCGCTAGCTTTTGAGCAGCCTTGACAGTAAATATATAAGAAATACATACCACCTAGCTTTTGAGCAGAATTGACAGTCACTACTTTTTTATCTCCCAGATTTTGGTCTGGCTTTTCTAATATCACATTACGTTCATTAAAATCCACAAAAATAAAAATGTATCTAGCTGATGGTATATCGAGGATGTCTTCATGTCTCCTTACTAAGTGGGGGATAATCTGCATTGTCTTTCCTCTCCTACTTAGTTCTACAGCTGAAGTAACCAATGATTTATGCAATGGCTGGGTTTCTGCATAAAAACTAAGAATACATATCTTGTTGGCCAGTACAGGATTTCGATATATCTGATCTGATATATTTGACGGTCTCTGAAACATAGTTAAATTGTAAAATGTGATCTAAAACAAAAATCAGTGTAGTTTGTGAAGAACCAGTTGCATACTGTGTGTAATTTCAGTATACAACAAACTGATACAAATACCATCTTGTTGGTTCAATTCGTTCAACCTGTTAGTTTGATTTCAAATGTGTTGTTTTCCTCATGACAATATATATATTCTCTTTTAATTTCCAGTAGATTTACTATTTATCAAAATTAAATTATGATAAAACAAAACTTGAATTTATTTTTGATAAAAATTACATCAGCCAAGTCAGTGTTTTAGTCCTAATACTCAATTTCTATTATTCATTACAAATACATTCTTTGACATATGTTGTCTTGATGGTCCTTACATTTACATGATATATTCATATTTATAACTTCGTGGGTGAATCTAAATTTAAATACATAAGAACTTAATCAAGGGTTTGAAATTATGATGCTTAAGGCCACTTTCAAAAATATTTCATCTATATGGTGGAGGTCAGTTGTATGTATTAGTTGAAGAAACCGGAGTACACAGAGAAAACCACCGACCTGTGGCAAGTCACTTAAAAACATTATCACATAATGTTGCATCGAGTACACCTCGTCCTGAGCGGGATTCAAACTCATTGCTTTAGTGGTGATAAACACTGATTGCATAGGTAATAGGTACATGTATTTGCAAATCCAACTACCATACAATCACGACCACGACGGCCTCGAACTTAACTTACCTTAAAACAATATTAAAATAATACAATATTGCCGCTTTACTTAGTGTATGTTCAGTTTTGGAAAATAACAGAGGAATATTTAATTAGTGAGACCGCATTAAAAGAAAATGAGGATTTTGTTTGTACCAAATAATTATCATTCAAGACTTATTTCTTAAATATTATATTTCTTGCATCTTTTTGAGGGAGTTGTTTGGACTTAATTTATCACAGAAAACAACTGGTACTGTTTACTTTTCGCACTTGGGTTCACCATCACGAACACCTGGGTTCACGTTATTCATCTTTTTAGTTTTGTTTGTTTTTGTTCTGTGTCTCGTGTCTACGGACGGTCCATGTTTTGTTTGTCTTTGTTCTGTGTCTCCGGACGGTCCATGTTTTGTTTGTCTTTGTTCTGTGTCTCGTGTCTCCGGACGGTTCACGTTTTGTTTGTTTTTGTTCTGTGTCTTGTGTCTCCGGACGGTCCATGTTTTGTTTGTCTTTGTTCTGTGTCTCGTGTCTCCGGATGGTCCATGTTTTGTTTGTCTTTGTTCTGTGTCTCGTGTCACCGGATGGTCCATGTTTTGTTTGTCTTTGTTCTGTGTCTCGTGTCTCCGGACGGTCCATGTTTTGTTTGTCTTTGTTCTGGGTCTCGTGTCTCCGGATGGTCCATGTTTTGTTTGTCTTTGTTCTGTGTCTCGTGTCTACGGATGGTCCATGTTTTGTTTGTCTTTGTTCTGTGTCTCGTGTGTCCGGATGGTCCATGTTTTGTTTGTCTTTGTTCTGTGTCTCGTGTCTCCGGATGGTCCATGTTTTGTTTGTCTTTGTTCTGTGTCTCGTGTCTCCGGGTGGTCCATGTTTTGTTTGTCTTTGTTCTGGGTCTCGTGTCTACGAATGGTCCATGTTTTGTTTGTCTTTGTTCTGTGTCTCGTGTCTCCGGATGGTCCATGTTTTGTTTGTCTTTGTTCTGTGTCTCGTGTCTCCGGATGGTCCATGTTTTGTTTGTCTTTGTTCTGTGTCTCGTATCTCCGGGTGGTCCATGTTTTGTTTGTCTTTGTTCTGTGTCTCGTGTCTCCGGATGGTCCATGTTTTGTTTGTCTTTGTTCTGTGTCTCGTGTCTCCGGGTGGTCCATGTTTTGTTTGTCTTTGTTCTGGGTCTCGTGTCTACGGATGGTCCATGTTTTGTTTGTCTTTGTTCTGTGTCTCGTGTCTCCGGATGGTCCATGTTTTGTTTGTCTTTGTTCTGTGTCTCGTGTCTCCGGATGATTCATGTTTTGTTTGTCTTTGTTCTGTGTCTCGTGTCTCCGGATGGTCCATGTTTTGTTTGTCTTTGTTCTGTGTCTCGTGTCTCCAGATGGTTTACGTTTTGTTTGTCTTTGTTCTGTGTCTCGTGTCTCCGGATGGTTTATGTTTTGTTTGTCTTTGTTCTGTGTCTCGTGTCTCCGGATGGTCCATGTTTTGTTTGTCTTTGTTCTGTGTCTCGTGTCTCCGGATGGTCCATGTTTTGTTTGTCTTTGTTCTGTGTCTCGTTTCTCCGGATGGTCCATGTTTTGATTACTCCTTAGGTTTTCTCTAACGTTTTCCAATAACAAAAACATAGAATTTCAAACCGTTAATTATCAAAACAAAGGCTGTGTTACCTCATTCATAGGTAACCATAGCCGAGTTTGTCTGTCCTGTTTGGGCCTTTCGCTTTTGCAGCTCTCAAAGAATTTAGAATTATTTAGCTTTCCAGTCGTTTGATTTTGAATGTACCTGATGAAGGTTATTTCAGAAATGTGTCGTATGCGCTACATTTGATATCGACGTATTTATAAAATACAAATATTGTCATAAACCAGATATCTCCCGAACCTGAACAATATATGAAACTATTATAAAGGATCTGGATGATGACAAAATACCATTAAAAGATTTATTTAACTTCGATTTGCAAATATATGTATAAAAGACTGATTACTTGATCTGATGGTGATGTTCCAGTAGGTGACATGTGATGATCTGACTGTATCCCTGCTGACGACTGTGAATACCCATTCTGGTATTTACCATTAAACAGAACATAAAAGAGGTATGTTATTGCAGCTATTTCCAGTAAATCCATTACATCCATCCAGGTACTGTACGCTAAAAATAGAAAATAAAGTTAAATCAGAGCAAAGAACATACAAAGATCTGAATGAAAAGTCTGAAGATACCAAAGAAGTAAATGAAAAAGACAAAATGCCTGTAAAGGACAAACAATGATATACAAAACACTACATAGAAAACAAAAAGTTTGAGTAACACGAATCCAACACCGAACCCGAAAACTCGAGATGAACTCAGGTGCTCATAAGATATTGAAAGTAAAACCTATTTGTATATCTACCAATGCAAATGTAAAACTTTTATATCGGATTATTTCAAAGAGGTATTATTTGAAGAATTCCATATATACATAATAATAACTAGAATAATAAATTATAATATTATACGTACCTGAACCTTTAATGGTTTCCACGTCACTTACAACACCTGGAAATAGACCTTTCAAATATGTAGTAAATTGTTTCTCAGTTTCAATTTGGACATAAAGTTTGTCAATCCTTTCATTGGTACGATTAATAAGATTGCTGTACCCTTCTGATTCTGTCTTAATCGAAAACATTTCAGATTCTGCTTTAGCTATATTAACAAATATATCGCCAAGCCTCAGAGTCATATCTTCCTTGGTAGATGCTAATTTCCCCTTAATGTCTTCCACTTCCCCTTTGGCCTTTGTCAACTGATCGTCCAAGTTGATTATATCATTCTTTGATTTCTCCATGTTGTCATCTAGCTCCATCTTTCTCGTTACTAGCTGTGTGTGTTTGTTATCTACAGCAGTAAGACGATCTTCAAATGTCTTCACATTATTTGATAATTCAGTAAATCTAGATTTGGTACGCGTTATACTTCCATGCAGATTAAAGATCCTACGTTCTGTACCTCTTGTGTGTTGTTGTATGTTTCCAATAGATTTTTTAATTGTCTGAGCTTGTATAAAGGTTTCCTTCACAAAGTCAAACATTGGTTGATTTCTTTCCATTTGACTAGTTATGTTAGATAATGTTTTGTTTGCGCCATACACAGACAGTTCTGTATTATTTACTTTAATTGAAAGTTCATCCACGGTATCTATTAATTCCTTCTGTCTTTCTATTGAAGGAATGACTCTCTCTTCTGTTTCAGCCATCTTTTGGTGTAATGTAGACAGATTCGATTCAGCTGATTCCAACTGTGGTATTAATTCATCAACCTTTATACTTAAATTTCTATTCTGTTCACTCAGACTTTCCGAAACATTTCTCATTTCCACGATCTCAGACTTAGATTTATTAATATCATTTTCTAAGATTTTCATTTTATTTTGTGAGAGGTCTAGTTTGTCTTGTGTCTTGCTAAGTTTCATCCAGAAAGGTTGAAATAGATTATTGGCTTCTGTCAAATGGTCTTGAATCGTATAAATCGTCTCCTTTATCTCTGGTACTTCTATCTTCAGTGTATTTAACATCTCAAGATACTTCACGTTTTTATTCATCTCTGAGAACTTTCTATCATAATCAGATAGGCGAATTTCATAATCAGATAGGCGACTCTCATTTCTATATGTTACAAAAACTATCACTAAAGCCAGTATTACAACCGATATATACCTAAAAATAGAATCAAACTGAAAGTTTGTTTTGGTTTGGTTTATTGTGTTAAACGCCACTTTCAACAATATTTCAGCTATATCGTGGTGGTCAGTTTTATTGGTGGAGGAAACCGGAGTACCAGGAGAAAACCACCGACCTGCAGCAAGTCACTGACAAACTTTATGCTGGCATGTTTAACTATATGGCGCTGATCATTACAACGTCAAATGGTTGTTGTATGACATATTTATCTTGTATGGAAAGCAGAATATTAAACATTAATGGCCGAATCTCACTTACTCACAACGAAACACCCTGATGTAAATATGACTCCTGATTTCAGCCACATCAAAACAAAAGCCTTTGGGTTAAATCGGCTGATCGAATCATAACCCACCGCTTTATATAATTATATTTCAAGCGGTCAAACAAATAAAAACAAACAATAAAATAACCCTGAACTGAACTAAGCAAGATCACTATGACAACATGAACATATACATTGGAGAGGCCAGTGAATTATCTTGGCTTACCTGGTACTTATTAAAATAGAAGCCCTTACACTAACCCTAACCTTTATGAATTTTATAAACATCATCTCTGATAGAAACATTTGTGAGTGGTATACTTTTCATTTGATATATTCAAATTCATATATTCGTATATTTTACGCTTCAGATAGGCGACTTTCATAACCAGATAGGCGACTTTCATTTCTATATGTTACAGACGCTATTACTACGGCCAGTATTACAACCGACATATTCCTAAAAATAGAATTAAATTGAATATGTTTGTTTTGTTTTGGTTTATTGTGTTAAACGCCATTTTCTTCAATATTTCAGTTATATCGTAATGGTCAGTTTTATTGGTGGAGGAAATCAAAGTACTCAGAGAAAACCACCGCCCTGTCGCCTGTCACTGACAACTTTATGCTGGCATGTTTAACTATATGGCACAGATCATTACAACATCAAAATGGTTGTTGTATAACATATTTATTTTGCATTGAAAGCATTATGAACTTTATAAACATCATCTCTGATAAAAACATGTGTGTGTGGTACACTTTTCATTTGATATATGCAAATTCATATATTGGTATATTATATATTTTACGTTTCTTCGAAATAAAAACATTGAAATCATAAACATATCACTACATGTTCTAAATATACCAGTGGTGTAGTTCAGATGAAACTAGAGCTACATCTGGTCTACATATAACTACATGTTCTAAATATACCAGTAGTGTAGTTCAGATGAAACTAAAGATTCACCTGGTCTACATAGCACTACATGTTCTAAATATACCAGTAGTGTAGTTCAGATGAAACTAGAGCTTCACTTGGTGTACATAGTACTACATGTTCTAAATATATCAGTAGTGTAGTTCAGATGAAACTAGACTTCACCTGTTTAACATGGCACTACATGTTCTAAAAATACCAGTAGTGTAGTTCAGATGAAACTAGACTTCACCTGTTTAACATGGCACTACATGTTCTAAATATACCAGTAGTGTAGTTCAGATGAAACTAGACTTCACCTGTTTAACATGGCACTACATGTTCTAAATATACCAGTAGTGTAGTTCAGATGAAACTAGACTTCACCTGTTTAACATGGCACTACATGTTCTAAATATACCAGTAGTGTAGCTCAGATGAAACTAGACTTCACCTGTTTAACATGGCACTACATGTTCTAAATATATCAGTAGTGTAGTTCAGATGAAACTAGACTTCACCTGTTTAACATGGCAGTACATGTTTACCATACACGTATAGTAGTTCAGATGAAACTAGACTTCACCTGGTGTACATAGCACTACATGTTCTAAATATACCAGTAGTGTAGTTCAGATGAAACTAGAGCTTCACTTGGTTTACATAGTACTACATGTTCTAACTACTATTACTGTGAGCACAGCTCACTAAGATATACCCCCGCTCCCCACATCTGTCCAACCTATTTCCATAACGATAACATTACCGATTGTTCCGACCAAAAATGAAAGGGATCCTCCTCTCGTCACCGGTAAGTTGCTGATAAAATTTCAAAACATTCTGAGAAACACTACATGTTCTAAATATACCAGTAATGTAGTTCAGATGAAAGTAAAGATTCACCTGGTCTACATAGCACTACATGTTCTAAATATACCAGTTGTGTAGTTCAGATGAAACTAGAGCTTCACTTGGTTTACATAGCACTACATGTTCTAAATATACCAGTAGTGTAGTTCAAATGAAACTAAAGATTCACATGGTCTACATAGCGCTACATGTTCTAAATATACCAGTAATGTAGTTCAGATGAAACTAAAGATTCACCTGGTCTACATAGCACTACATGTTCTAAATATGCCAGTAATGTAGTTCAGATGAAACTAAAGATTCACCTGTTCTACATAGCACTACATGTTCTAAATATACCAGTAGTGTAGTTCAGATGAAACTAGAGCTTCACTTGGTTTACATAGTACTACATGTTCTAAATATACCAGTAGTGTAGTTCAAATGAAACTAAAGATTCACCTGGTCTACATAGCGCTACATGTTCTAAATATACCAGTAATGTAGTTCAGATGAAACTAAAGATTCACCTGGTCTATATAGCACTACATGTTCTAAATATACCAGTAATGTAGTTCAGATGAAACTAGAGCTTCACTTGGTTTACATAGTACTACATGTTCTAAATATATCAGTAGTGTAGTTCAAATGAAACTAAAGATTCACCTGGCCTACATAGCACTACATGTTCTAAATATATCAGTAGTGTAGTTCAGTTGAAACTAAATATTCACCTGGTCTACATAGCACTACATGCTCTAAATATACCAGTTGTGTAGTTCAGATGAAACTAGAGCTTCACTTGGTTTGCATAGCACTACATTTTCTAAATATACCAGTAGTGTAGTTCAAATGAAACTAAAGATTCACCTGGTCGACATAGCGCTACATGTTCTAAATATACCAGTAATGTAGTTCAGATGAAACTAAAGATTCACCTGGTCTATATAGCACTACATGTTCTAAATATACCAGTAATGTAGTTCAGATGAAACTAGAGCTTCACTTGGTTTACATAGTACTACATGTTCTAAATATATCAGTAGTGTAGTTCAAATGAAACTAAAGATTCACCTGGTCTACATAGCACTACATGTTCTAAATATGCCAGTAATGTAGTTCAGATGAAACTAAAGATTCACCTGTTCTACATAGCACTACATGTTCTAAATATACCAGTAGTGTAGTTCAGATGAAACTAGAGCTTCACTTGGTTTACATAGTACTACATGTTCTAAATATACCAGTAGTGTAGTTCAAATGAAACTAAAGATTCACCTGGTCTACATAGCGCTACATGTTCTAAATATACCAGTAATGTAGTTCAGATGAAACTAAAGATTCACCTGGTCTATATAGCACTACATGTTCTAAATATACCAGTAATGTAGTTCAGATGAAACTAGAGCTTCACTTGGTTTACATAGTACTACATGTTCTAAATATATCAGTAGTGTAGTTCAAATGAAACTAAAGATTCACCTGGCCTACATAGCACTACATAGTTCAGATGAAACTAGAGCTTCACCTGGTTTACATAGCACTATATGTTCTAAATATATCAGTAGTGTAGTTCAGATGAAACTAGAGCTTCATTTGGTTTACATAGCACTACATGTTCTAAATATACCAGTAGTGTAGTTCAGATTAAACTAGACTTCACCTGTTTAACATAGCACTCCATGTTTACTATACAAGTATAGTAGTTCAGATGAAACTAGAGCTTCACTTGGTGTACATAGTACAACATGTTCTAAATATACCAGTAGTGTAGTTCAGATGAAACTAGACTTCACCTGTTTAACATGGCACTACATGCTCTAAATATATCAGTAGCGTAGTTCAGATGAAACTAGACTTCACCTGTTTAACATGGCACTACATGTTCTAAATATACCAGTAGTGTAGTTCAGATGAAACTAGACTTCACCTGTTTAACATGGCACTACATGTTCTAAATATATCAGTAGTGTAGTTCAGATGAAACTAGAATTCACCTGTTTAACATGGCACTACATGTTCTAAATATACCAGTAGTGTAGTTCAGATGAAACTAGACTTCACCTGTTTAACATGGCACTACATGTTCTAAATATATCAGTAGTGTAGTTCAAATGAAACTAGACTTCACCTGTTTAACATGGCACTACATGTTCTAAATATATCAGTAGTGTAGTTCAGAAGAAACTAGAGCTTCACTTGGTGTACATAGCACTACATGTTCTAAATATACCAGTAGTGTAGTTCAGATGAAACTAGACTTCACCTGGTTTAAATAGCACTAAATGTTCTAAATATATCAGTAGTGTAGTTCAGATGAAACTAGAGCTTCATTTGGTTTACATAGCACTACATGTTCTAAATATACCAGTAGTGTAGTTCAGATGAAACTAGAGCTTCACTTGGTGTACATAGCACTACATGTTCTAAATATATCAGTAGTGTAGTTCAAATAAAACTAGACTTCACCTGTTTAACATGGAACTACATGTTCTAAATATACCAGTAGTGTAGTTCAGATGAAACTAGACTTCACCTGTTTAACATGGCACTACATGTTCTAAATATACCAGTAGTGTAGTTCAGATGAAACTAGACTTCACCTGTTTAACATGGCACTACATGTTCTAAATATACCAGTAGTGTAGTTCAAATGAAACTAGACTTCACCTGTTTAACATGGCACAACATGTTCTAAATATACCAGTAGTGTAGTTCAGATGACACTAGATTTCACCTGTTTAACATGGCACTACATGTTGACTATACAAGTATAGTAGTTCAGATGAATCAGGAGCTTCATCTGGTCACACCTTAGAACTTAGAAAAGCATTTAATGTGTTCTCATTGGACCCTGTTTTAAACTATTCCTGTAGATGTGACCATGCTTGATATTCATCAACATACTAGTGAACTGTTTAAAGTACAAGATTGATTGCCAATGTTTCATTGTTTGTGGTAAAACGTTTATAACACATTCCCACTTAGTCATGTTAAACTCCTGTGGTGTTGGATATTCTCGGTTTGATATTGAAACTAAAAATAAATCTTGACTTTCGAATGTTCATTCATATACCCGGTACTGTTGGAGTTTCATTAAGATTGCAGCTACTGAGGAAAATATGTTTAAATATTCTTCTATAGAGTTCCACCATAGGGGGATTCAGAAGCCGTAAATGGAAGAAGGACAGACAACAATTGCCAAAAGAAAAAAAACAAAGGGAAAACAATGAACTACAAAACACTGTAAAGAAAACAAAATATCGAGTAATACGAACCCCTACTGAAAACCGGGATTAACTCATGTGATCCGGGAGGGCAAGCAGTTCCTGCTCAAGAAGTGGTACCAACTCTGTAATATGGTGTTGGTCAATTTTGATATCTTCTATTCTTCTATCATCCATTCACAATTTGAGTTAATCAAGATTTGTCATTTCTCAGAAAAATTTAACACATTCTCCCATAAGGTAATATTTGAAGTAATGACAAATATAAGTACTAAGAAAAGATAATAAACTCGAGAAATATCACAGACTTAAACTTAGGTTAAGAAGAGTTTGAAGATACCAAAGGGGTAATCAGAATCCGTATATCGAAGATGAACAGACAACACAATGGCCAAAAGAAAAAGTACAAAAGAACAAACAACGATCTACAAAACATACATACAAAACTAAAGATCGAGTAACATAAACCCCACTAAAAATCGGGGGTGAATTCAGGTGCTCCGGAAGGGTCAGCAGTTCCTGCTCCACTAGTGACACCCGTAGTGTTAATCCAGTTACAAATCCGGTGATAAGTCAAAATAAATTATATCAAGGATTTGCCAAACCTCTCTCCTCAAATCATTGACCACAAAATAAAAGACCATGAGATATGGGTTTGGGATTCCAAGTCCTAGCCTGGGACAGGCAACAATTGGGGCGGGGTTAAACTGATTAATGGGATCTCAACCCCTAGGCCTCTTTGATAATTGGATCTCCAGCGTAAATATATATATACATATAAACAAATGATTTTAAGAAATGTACAGATATGCGAACACTCAACAAGACCACACACTATTGTTTACTTGTTGGTTCTACTACTGGCATAACAAAAAACATCACCGATACTTCTTATAGATTTAATATAAATTAGTCATGCATTTCTAAAGAAATTAATGGTCTTTGTGGAAATCGTGAATAAATAGGTCATCAAATTGTTGGAATCAAATATTGAACATGAAATATTTGTGGTAATATGATATGGAATGACATGAACTTGTTTAATCTAGAAGTGAACTTACCAATGATTCAACCTCAAAAGGGTGATGCGTTGCTCATAACACAATAATCAGTAAACAAAACAGATATTAGCAGAATTATATATTTCAACTGTAAATATTTTATTTACTTACATTACTGCTGACATCTTAGAACTTCTCGTCAGATCTGGAACAATTCCAGTAATGTTTTTTGAACGGGTGCTGCCTCAATTACGTTGTTTACTCATTATCTAGTTAAGAAATAAATGGTATTATTGTGTGAATAATAATAATATTAAATCATCACATACAAATACAGAATTTCTGTAATGAAAAATTAGAATATGATTTAATTTAATCGTAAACAATGACCACTATACTTCTGTATACTATATGTGTCATGGAATACTTCTGTATACTATATGTGTCATGGAATACTTCTGTATACTATATGTGTCATGGAATACTTCTGTATACTATATGTGTCATGGAATACTTCTGTATACTATATGTGTCATGGAATATTTCTGTATACTATATGTGTCATGGAATACTTCTGTATACTATATGTGTCTTGGAATACTTCTGTATACTATATGTGTCATGGAATACTTCTGTATACTATATGTGTCATGGAATACTTCTGTATACTATATGTGTCATGGAATACTTCTGTATACTATATGTGTCATGTAATACTTCTGTATACTATATGTGTCATGGAATACTTCTGTATACTATATGTGTCATGGAATAATTCTGTATACTATATGTGTCTTGGAATACTTCTGTATACTATATGTGTCATGGAATACTTCTGTATACTATATGTGTCATGTAATACTTCTGTATACTATATGTGTCATGGAATACTTCTGTATACTATATGTGTCATGGAATACTTCTGTATACTATATGTGTCATGGAATACTTCTGTATACTATATGTGTCATGGAATACTTCTGTATACTATATGTGTCATGGAATACTTCTGTATACTATATGTGTCATGGAATACTTCTGTATACTATATGTGTCATGGAATACTTCTGTATACTATATGTGTCATGGAATACTTCTGTATACTATATGTGTCATGGAATACTTCTGTATACTATATGTGTCATGGAATACTTCTGTATACTATATGTGTCATGGAATACTTCTGTATACTATATGTGTCATGGAATACTTCTGTATACTATATGTGTCATGGAATACTTCTGTATACTATATGTGTCATGGAATACTTCTGTATACTATATGTGTCATGGAATACTTCTGTATACTATATGTGTCATGGAATACTTCTGTATACTATATGTGTCATGGAATACTTCTGTATACTATATGTGTCATGGAATACTTCTGTATACTATATGTGTCATGGAATACTTCTGTATACTATATGTGTCATGGAATACTTCTGTATACTATATGTGTCATGGAATACTTCTGTATACTATATGTGTCATGGAATACTTCTGTATACTATATGTGTCATGGAATACTTCTGTATACTATATGTGTCATGGAATACTTCTGTATACTATATGTGTCATGGAATACTTCTGTATACTATATGTGTCATGGAATACTTCTGTATACTATATGTGTCATGGAATACTTCTGTATACTATATGTGTCATGGAATACTTCTGTATACTATATGTGTCATGTAATTCTTCTGTATACTATATGTGTCATGGAATACTTCTGTATACTATATGTGT
>CAVMGF010000028.1:0-18390 GCA_963680875.1 Bathymodiolus brooksi
TTCTTTCTTTATTTTCTTTTCTTTCATACATACATGTAGTACCATAGTGATTGATTTATGATTTTTCTCTTCTTTCTTTATTTTCTTTTCTTTCATACATACATGTAGTACCATAGTGATTGATTTATGATTTTTCTCTTCTTTCTTTGTTTTCTTTTCTTTCATACATACATGTAGTACCATAGTGATTGATTTATGATTTTTCTCTTCTTTCTTTATTTTCATTTCTTTCATACATACATGTAGTACCATAGTGATTGATTTATGATTTTTCTCTTCTTTCTTTATTTTCTTTTCTTTCATACATACATGTAGTACCATAGTGATTGATTTATGATTTTTCTCTTCTTTCTTTATTTTCATTTCTTTCATACATACATGTAGTACCATAGTGATTGATTTATGATTTTTCTCTTCTTTCTTTATTTTCTTTTCTTTCATACATACATGTAGTACCATAGTGATTGATTTATGATTTTTCTCTTCTTTCTTTATTTTCTTTTCTTTCATACATACATGTAGTACCATAGTGATTGATTTATGATTTTTCTCTTCTTTCTTTATTTTCATTTCTTTCCTTTCATACATGTAGTACCATAGTGATTGATTTATGATTTTTCTCTTCTTTCTTTATTTTCTTTTCTTTCATACATACATGTAGTACCATAGTGATTGATTTATGATTTTTCTCTTCTTTCTTTATTTTCATTTCTTTCATACATACATGTAGTACCATAGTGATTGATTTATGATTTTTCTCTTCTTTCTTTATTTTCTTTTCTTTCATACATACATGTAGTACCATAGTGATTGATTTATGATTTTTCTCTTCTTTCTTTATTTTCATTTCTTTCATACATACATGTAGTACCATAGTGATTGATTTATGATTTTTCTCTTCTTTCTTTATTTTCTTTTCTTTCATACATACATGTAGTACCATAGTGATTGATTTATGATTTTTCTCTTCTTTCTTTATTTTCATTTCTTTCATACATACATGTAGTACCATAGTGATTGATTTATGATTTTTCTCTTCTTTCTTTATTTTCTTTTCTTTCATACATACATGTAGTACCATAGTGATTGATTTATGATTTTTCTCTTCTTTCTTTATTTTCTTTTCTTTCATACATACATGTAGTACCATAGTGATTGATTTATGATTTTTCTCTTCTTTCTTTATTTTCATTTCTTTCATACATACATGTAGTACCATAGTGATTGATTTATGATTTTTCTCTTCTTTCTTTATTTTCTTTTCTTTCATACATACATGTAGTACCATAGTGATTGATTTATGATTTTTCTCTTCTTTCTTTATTTTCATTTCTTTCATACATACATGTAGTACCATAGTGATTGATTTATGATTTTTCTCTTCTTTCTTTATTTTCTTTTCTTTCATACATACATGTAGTACCATAGTGATTGATTTATGATTTTTCTCTTCTTTCTTTATTTTCATTTCTTTCATACATACATGTAGTACCATAGTGATTGATTTATGATTTTTCTCTTCTTTCTTTATTTTCATTTCTTTCATACATACATGTAGTACCATAGTGATTGATTTATGATTTTTCACTTCTTTCTTTATTTTCTTTTCTTTCATACATACATGTAGTACCATAGTGATTGATTTATGATTTTTCTCTTCTTTCTTTATTTTCTTTTCTTTCATACATACATGTAGTACCATAGTGATTGATTTATGATTTTTCTCTTCTTTCTTTATTTTCTTTTCTTTCATACATACATGTAGTACCATAGTGATTGATTTATGATTTTTCTCTTCTTTCTTTATTTCCTTTTCTTTCATACATACATGTAGTACCATAGTGATTGATTTATGATTTTTCTCTTCTTTCTTTATTTTCTTTTCTTTCATACATACATGTAGTACCATAGTGATTGATTTATGATTTTTCTCTTCTTTCTTTATTTTCTTTTCTTTCATACATACATGTAGTACCATAGTGATTGATTTATGATTTTTCTCTTCTTTCTTTATTTTCTTTTCTTTCATACATACATGTAGTACCATAGTGATTGATTTATGATTTTTCTCTTCTTTCTTTATTTTCTTTTCTTTCATACATACATGTAGTACCATAGTGATTGATTTATGATTTTTCTCTTCTTTCTTTATTTTCTCTTCTTTCATACTTACATGTAGTACCATAGTGATTGATTTATGATTTTTCTCTTCTTTCTTTATTTTCTTTTCTTTCATACATACATGTAGTACCATAGTGATTGATTTATGATTTTTCTCTTCTTTCTTTATTTTCATTTCTTTCATACATACATGTAGTACCATAGTGATTGATTTATGATTTTTCTCTTCTTTCTTTGTTTTCTTTTCTTTCATACATACCTGTAGTACCATAGTGATTGATTTATGATTTTTCTCTTCTTTCTTTATTTTCTTTTCTTTCATACATACATGTAGTACCATAGTGATTGATTTATGATTTTTCTCTTCTTTCTTTATTTTCATTTCTTTCATACATACATGTAGTACCATAGTGATTGATTTGTGATTTTTCTCTTCTTTCTTTATTTTCTTTTCTTTCATACTTACATGTAGTACCATAGTGATTGATTTATGATTTTTCTCTTCTTTCTTTATTTTCATTTCTTTCATACATACATGTAGTACCATAGTGATTGATTTATGATTTTTCTCTTCTTTCTTTGTTTTCTTTTCTTTCATACATACATGTAGTACCATAGTGATTGATTTATGATTTTTCTCTTCTTTCTTTGTTTTCTTTTCTTTCATACATACCTGTAGTACCATAGTGATTGATTTATGATTTTTCTCTTCTTTCTTTATTTTCTTTTCTTTCATACATACATGTAGCACCATAGTGATTGATTTATGATTTTTCTCTTCTTTCTTTATTTTCATTTCTTTCATACATACATGTAGTACCATAGTGATTGATTTATGATTTTTCTCTTCTTTCTTTATTTTCTTTTCTTTCATACATACATGTAGTACCATAGTGATTGATTTATGATTTTTCTCTTCTTTCTTTATTTTCATTTCTTTCATACATACATGTAGTACCATAGTGATTGATTTATGATTTTTCTCTTCTTTCTTTATTTTCTTTTCTTTCATACATACATGTAGTACCATAGTGATTGATTTATGATTTTTCTCTTCTTTCTTTATTTCTTTTCTTTCATACATACATGTAGTACCATAGTGATTGATTTATGATTTTTCTCTTCTTTCTTTATTTTCATTTCTTTCATACATACATGTAGTACCATAGTGATTGATTTATGATTTTTCTCTTCTTTCTTTATTTTCTTTTCTTTCATACATACATGTAGTACCATAGTGATTGATTTATGATTTTTCTCTTCTTTCTTTATTTTCATTTCTTTCATACATACATGTAGTACCATAGTGATTGATTTATGATTTTTCTCTTCTTTCTTTATTTTCTTTTCTTTCATACATACATGTAGTACCATAGTGATTGATTTATGATTTTTCTCTTCTTTCTTTATTTTCATTTCTTTCATACATACATGTAGTACCATAGTGATTGATTTATGATTTTTCTCTTCTTTCTTTATTTTCATTTCTTTCATACATACATGTAGTACCATAGTGATTGATTTATGATTTTTCTCTTCTTTCTTTATTTTCTTTTCTTTCATACATACATGTAGTACCATAGTGATTGATTTATGATTTTTCTCTTCTTTCTTTATTTTCTTTTCTTTCATACATACATGTAGTACCATAGTGATTGATTTATGATTTTTCTCTTCTTTCTTTATTTTCTTTTCTTTCATACATACATGTAGTACCATAGTGATTGATTTATGATTTTTCTCTTCTTTCTTTATTTCCTTTTCTTTCATACATACATGTAGTACCATAGTGATTGATTTATGATTTTTCTCTTCTTTCTTTATTTTCTTTTCTTTCATACATACATGTAGTACCATAGTGATTGATTTATGATTTTTCTCTTCTTTCTTTATTTTCTTTTCTTTCATACATACATGTAGTACCATAGTGATTGATTTATGATTTTTCTCTTCTTTCTTTATTTTCTTTTCTTTCATACATACATGTAGTACCATAGTGATTGATTTATGATTTTTCTCTTCTTTCTTTATTTTCTTTTCTTTCATACATACATGTAGTACCATAGTGATTGATTTATGATTTTTCTCTTCTTTCTTTGTTTTCTTTTCTTTCATACATACATGTAGTACCATAGTGATTGATTTATGATTTTTCTCTTCTTTCTTTATTTTCTTTTCTTTCATACATACATGTAGTACCATAGTGATTGATTTATGATTTTTCTCTTCTTTCTTTGTTTTCTTTTCTTTCATACATACATGTAGTACCATAGTGATTGATTTATGATTTTTCTCTTCTTTCTTTATTTTCATTTCTTTCATACATACATGTAGTACCATAGTGATTGATTTATGATTTTTCTCTTCTTTCTTTGTTTTCTTTTCTTTCATACATACATGTAGTACCATAGTCATTGATTTATGATTTTTCTCTTCTTTCTTTATTTTCTTTTCTTTCATACATACCTGTAGTACCATAGTGATTGATTTATGATTTTTCTCTTCTTTCTTTATTTTCTTTTCTTTCATACATACCTGTAGTACCATAGTGATTGATTTATGATTTTTCTCTTCTTTCTTTATTTTCTTTTCTTTCATACATACATGTAGTACCATAGTGATTGATTTATGATTTTTCTCTTCTTTCTTTATTTTCATTTCTTTCATACATACATGTAGTACCATAGTGATTGATTTGTGATTTTTCTCTTCTTTCTTTATTTTCTTTCTTTCATACTTACATGTAGTACCATAGTGATTGATTTATGATTTTTCTCTTCTTTCTTTATTTTCATTTCTTTCATACATACATGTAGTACCATAGTGATTGATTTATGATTTTTCTCTTCTTTCTTTGTTTTCTTTTCTTTCATACATACATGTAGTACCATAGTGATTGATTTATGATTTTTCTCTTCTTTCTTTGTTTTCTTTTCTTTCATACATACCTGTAGTACCATAGTGATTGATTTATGATTTTTCTCTTCTTTCTTTATTTTCTTTTCTTTCATACATACATGTAGCACCATAGTGATTGATTTATGATTTTTCTCTTCTTTCTTTATTTTCATTTCTTTCATACATACATGTAGTACCATAGTGATTGATTTATGATTTTTCTCTTCTTTCTTTATTTTCTTTTCTTTCATACATACATGTAGTACCATAGTGATTGATTTATGATTTTTCTCTTCTTTCTTTGTTTTCTTTTCTTTCATACATACATGTAGTACCATAGTGATTGATTTATGATTTTTCTCTTCTTTCTTTATTTTCATTTCTTTCATACATACATGTAGTACCATAGTGATTGATTTATGATTTTTCTCTTCTTTCTTTGTTTTCTTTTCTTTCATACATACATGTAGTACCATAGTCATTGATTTATGATTTTTCTCTTCTTTCTTTATTTTCTTTTCTTTCATACATACCTGTAGTACCATAGTGATTGATTTATGATTTTTCTCTTCTTTCTTTATTTTCTTTTCTTTCATACATACCTGTAGTACCATAGTGATTGATTTATGATTTTTCTCTTCTTTCTTTATTTTCTTTTCTTTCATACATACATGTAGTACCATAGTGATTGATTTATGATTTTTCTCTTCTTTCTTTATTTTCATTTCTTTCATACATACATGTAGTACCATAGTGATTGATTTGTGATTTTTCTCTTCTTTCTTTATTTTCTTTTCTTTCATACTTACATGTAGTACCATAGTGATTGATTTATGATTTTTCTCTTCTTTCTTTATTTTCATTTCTTTCATACATACATGTAGTACCATAGTGATTGATTTATGATTTTTCTCTTCTTTCTTTGTTTTCTTTTCTTTCATACATACATGTAGTACCATAGTGATTGATTTATGATTTTTCTCTTCTTTCTTTGTTTTCTTTTCTTTCATACATACCTGTAGTACCATAGTGATTGATTTATGATTTTTCTCTTCTTTCTTTATTTTCTTTTCTTTCATACATACATGTAGCACCATAGTGATTGATTTATGATTTTTCTCTTCTTTCTTTATTTTCATTTCTTTCATACATACATGTAGTACCATAGTGATTGATTTATGATTTTTCTCTTCTTTCTTTATTTTCTTTTCTTTCATACATACATGTAGTACCATAGTGATTGATTTATGATTTTTCTCTTCTTTCTTTATTTTCATTTCTTTCATACATACATGTAGTACCATAGTGATTGATTTATGATTTTTCTCTTCTTTCTTTATTTTCTTTTCTTTCATACATACATGTAGTACCATAGTGATTGATTTATGATTTTTCTCTTCTTTCTTTATTTTCTTTTCTTTCATACATACATGTAGTACCATAGTGATTGATTTATGATTTTTCTCTTCTTTCTTTATTTTCTTTTCTTTCATACATACATGTAGTACCATAGTGATTGATTTATGATTTTTCTCTTCTTTCTTTATTTTCATTTCTTTCATACATACATGTAGTACCATAGTGATTGATTTATGATTTTTCTCTTCTTTCTTTATTTTCTTTTCTTTCATACATACATGTAGTACCATAGTGATTGATTTATGATTTTTCTCTTCTTTCTTTATTTTCATTTCTTTCATACATACATGTAGTACCATAGTGATTGATTTATGATTTTTCTCTTCTTTCTTTATTTTCTTTTCTTTCATACATACATGTAGTACCATAGTGATTGATTTATGATTTTTCTCTTCTTTCTTTATTTTCATTTCTTTCATACATACATGTAGTACCATAGTGATTGATTTATGATTTTTCTCTTCTTTCTTTATTTTCATTTCTTTCATACATACATGTAGTACCATAGTGATTGATTTATGATTTTTCACTTCTTTCTTTATTTTCTTTTCTTTCATACATACATGTAGTACCATAGTGATTGATTTATGATTTTTCTCTTCTTTCTTTATTTTCTTTTCTTTCATACATACATGTAGTACCATAGTGATTGATTTATGATTTTTCTCTTCTTTCTTTATTTTCTTTTCTTTCATACATACATGTAGTACCATAGTGATTGATTTATGATTTTTCTCTTCTTTCTTTATTTCCTTTTCTTTCATACATACATGTAGTACCATAGTGATTGATTTATGATTTTTCTCTTCTTTCTTTATTTTCTTTTCTTTCATACATACATGTAGTACCATAGTGATTGATTTATGATTTTTCCTTCTTTCTTTATTTTCTTTTCTTTCATACATACATGTAGTACCATAGTGATTGATTTATGATTTTTCTCTTCTTTCTTTATTTTCTTTTCTTTCATACATACATGTAGTACCATAGTGATTGATTTATGATTTTTCTCTTCTTTCTTTATTTTCATTTCTTTCATACATACATGTAGTGCCATAGTGATTGATTTATGATTTTTCTCTTCTTTCTTTATTTTCTTTTCTTTCATACATACATGTAGTACCATAGTGATTGATTTATGATTTTTCTCTTCTTTCTTTATTTTCTTTTCTTTCATACATACATGTAGTACCATAGTGATTGATTTATGATTTTTCTCTTCTTTCTTTGTTTTCTTTTCTTTCATACATACATGTAGTACCATAGTGATTGATTTATGATTTTTCTCTTCTTTCTTTATTTTCATTTCTTTCATACATACATGTAGTACCATAGTGATTGATTTATGATTTTTCTCTTCTTTCTTTATTTTCTTTTCTTTCATACATACATGTAGTACCATAGTGATTGATTTATGATTTTTCTCTTCTTTCTTTATTTTCATTTCTTTCATACATACATGTAGTACCATAGTGATTGATTTATGATTTTTCTCTTCTTTCTTTATTTTCTTTTCTTTCATACATACATGTAGTACCATAGTGATTGATTTATGATTTTTCTCTTCTTTCTTTATTTTCTTTTCTTTCATACATACATGTAGTACCATAGTGATTGATTTATGATTTTTCTCTTCTTTCTTTATTTTCATTTCTTTCCTTTCATACATGTAGTACCATAGTGATTGATTTATGATTTTTCTCTTCTTTCTTTATTTTCTTTTCTTTCATACATACATGTAGTACCATAGTGATTGATTTATGATTTTTCTCTTCTTTCTTTATTTTCATTTCTTTCATACATACATGTAGTACCATAGTGATTGATTTATGATTTTTCTCTTCTTTCTTTATTTTCTTTTCTTTCATACATACATGTAGTACCATAGTGATTGATTTATGATTTTTCTCTTCTTTCTTTATTTTCATTTCTTTCATACATACATGTAGTACCATAGTGATTGATTTATGATTTTTCTCTTCTTTCTTTATTTTCTTTTCTTTCATACATACATGTAGTACCATAGTGATTGATTTATGATTTTTCTCTTCTTTCTTTATTTTCATTTCTTTCATACATACATGTAGTACCATAGTGATTGATTTATGATTTTTCTCTTCTTTCTTTATTTTCTTTTCTTTCATACATACATGTAGTACCATAGTGATTGATTTATGATTTTTCTCTTCTTTCTTTATTTTCTTTTCTTTCATACATACATGTAGTACCATAGTGATTGATTTATGATTTTTCTCTTCTTTCTTTATTTTCATTTCTTTCATACATACATGTAGTACCATAGTGATTGATTTATGATTTTTCTCTTCTTTCTTTATTTTCTTTTCTTTCATACATACATGTAGTACCATAGTGATTGATTTATGATTTTTCTCTTCTTTCTTTATTTTCATTTCTTTCATACATACATGTAGTACCATAGTGATTGATTTATGATTTTTCTCTTCTTTCTTTATTTTCTTTTCTTTCATACATACATGTAGTACCATAGTGATTGATTTATGATTTTTCTCTTCTTTCTTTATTTTCATTTCTTTCATACATACATGTAGTACCATAGTGATTGATTTATGATTTTTCTCTTCTTTCTTTATTTTCATTTCTTTCATACATACATGTAGTACCATAGTGATTGATTTATGATTTTTCTCTTCTTTCTTTATTTTCTTTTCTTTCATACATACATGTAGTACCATAGTGATTGATTTATGATTTTTCTCTTCTTTCTTTATTTTCTTTTCTTTCATACATACATGTAGTACCATAGTGATTGATTTATGATTTTTCTCTTCTTTCTTTATTTTCTTTTCTTTCATACATACATGTAGTACCATAGTGATTGATTTATGATTTTTCTCTTCTTTCTTTATTTTCTTTTCTTTCATACATACATGTAGTACCATAGTGATTGATTTATGATTTTTCTCTTCTTTCTTTATTTTCTTTTCTTTCATACATACATGTAGTACCATAGTGATTGATTTATGATTTTTCTCTTCTTTCTTTATTTTCTTTTCTTTCATACATACATGTAGTACCATAGTGATTGATTTATGATTTTTCTCTTCTTTCTTTATTTTCTTTTCTTTCATACATACATGTAGTACCATAGTGATTGATTTATGATTTTTCTCTTCTTTCTTTATTTTCTTTTCTTTCATACATACATGTAGTACCATAGTGATTGATTTATGATTTTTCTCTTCTTTCTTTATTTTCTCTTCTTTCATACTTACATGTAGTACCATAGTGATTGATTTATGATTTTTCTCTTCTTTCTTTATTTTCTTTTCTTTCATACATACATGTAGTACCATAGTGATTGATTTATGATTTTTCTCTTCTTTCTTTATTTTCATTTCTTTCATACATACATGTAGTACCATAGTGATTGATTTATGATTTTTCTCTTCTTTCTTTGTTTTCTTTTCTTTCATACATACCTGTAGTACCATAGTGATTGATTTATGATTTTTCTCTTCTTTCTTTATTTTCTTTTCTTTCATACATACATGTAGTACCATAGTGATTGATTTATGATTTTTCTCTTCTTTCTTTATTTTCATTTCTTTCATACATACATGTAGTACCATAGTGATTGATTTGTGATTTTTCTCTTCTTTCTTTATTTTCTTTTCTTTCATACTTACATGTAGTACCATAGTGATTGATTTATGATTTTTCTCTTCTTTCTTTATTTTCATTTCTTTCATACATACATGTAGTACCATAGTGATTGATTTATGATTTTTCTCTTCTTTCTTTGTTTTCTTTTCTTTCATACATACATGTAGTACCATAGTGATTGATTTATGATTTTTCTCTTCTTTCTTTGTTTTCTTTTCTTTCATACATACCTGTAGTACCATAGTGATTGATTTATGATTTTTCTCTTCTTTCTTTATTTTCTTTTCTTTCATACATACATGTAGCACCATAGTGATTGATTTATGATTTTTCTCTTCTTTCTTTATTTTCATTTCTTTCATACATACATGTAGTACCATAGTGATTGATTTATGATTTTTCTCTTCTTTCTTTATTTTCTTTTCTTTCATACATACATGTAGTACCATAGTGATTGATTTATGATTTTTCTCTTCTTTCTTTATTTTCATTTCTTTCATACATACATGTAGTACCATAGTGATTGATTTATGATTTTTCTCTTCTTTCTTTATTTTCTTTTCTTTCATACATACATGTAGTACCATAGTGATTGATTTATGATTTTTCTCTTCTTTCTTTATTTTCTTTTCTTTCATACATACATGTAGTACCATAGTGATTGATTTATGATTTTTCTCTTCTTTCTTTATTTTCATTTCTTTCATACATACATGTAGTACCATAGTGATTGATTTATGATTTTTCTCTTCTTTCTTTATTTTCTTTTCTTTCATACATACATGTAGTACCATAGTGATTGATTTATGATTTTTCTCTTCTTTCTTTATTTTCATTTCTTTCATACATACATGTAGTACCATAGTGATTGATTTATGATTTTTCTCTTCTTTCTTTATTTTCTTTTCTTTCATACATACATGTAGTACCATAGTGATTGATTTATGATTTTTCTCTTCTTTCTTTATTTTCATTTCTTTCATACATACATGTAGTACCATAGTGATTGATTTATGATTTTTCTCTTCTTTCTTTATTTTCATTTCTTTCATACATACATGTAGTACCATAGTGATTGATTTATGATTTTTCTCTTCTTTCTTTATTTTCTTTTCTTTCATACATACATGTAGTACCATAGTGATTGATTTATGATTTTTCTCTTCTTTCTTTATTTTCTTTTCTTTCATACATACATGTAGTACCATAGTGATTGATTTATGATTTTTCTCTTCTTTCTTTATTTTCTTTTCTTTCATACATACATGTAGTACCATAGTGATTGATTTATGATTTTTCTCTTCTTTCTTTATTTTCTTTTCTTTCATACATACATGTAGTACCATAGTGATTGATTTATGATTTTTCTCTTCTTTCTTTATTTTCTTTTCTTTCATACATACATGTAGTACCATAGTGATTGATTTATGATTTTTCTCTTCTTTCTTTATTTTCTTTTCTTTCATACATACATGTAGTACCATAGTGATTGATTTATGATTTTTCTCTTCTTTCTTTATTTTCTTTTCTTTCATACATACATGTAGTACCATAGTGATTGATTTATGATTTTTCTCTTCTTTCTTTATTTTCTTTTCTTTCATACATACATGTAGTACCATAGTGATTGATTTATGATTTTTCTCTTCTTTCTTTATTTTCTTTTCTTTCATACATACATGTAGTACCATAGTGATTGATTTATGATTTTTCTCTTCTTTCTTTATTTTCTTTTCTTTCATACATACATGTAGTACCATAGTGATTGATTTATGATTTTTCTCTTCTTTCTTTATTTTCTTTTCTTTCATACATACATGTAGTACCATAGTGATTGATTTATGATTTTTCTCTTCTTTCTTTATTTTCTTTTCTTTCATACATACATGTAGTACCATAGTGATTGATTTATGATTTTTCTCTTCTTTCTTTGTTTTCTTTTCTTTCATACATACATGTAGTACCATAGTGATTGATTTATGATTTTTCTCTTCTTTCTTTATTTTCTTTTCTTTCATACATACATGTAGTACCATAGTGATTGATTTATGATTTTTCTCTTCTTTCTTTATTTTCTTTTCTTTCATACATACATGTAGTACCATAGTGATTGATTTATGATTTTTCTCTTCTTTCTTTATTTTCTTTTCTTTCATACATACATGTAGTACCATAGTGATTGATTTATGATTTTTCTCTTCTTTCTTTATTTTCATTTCTTTCATACATACATGTAGTACCATAGTGATTGATTTGTGATTTTTCTCTTCTTTCTTTATTTTCTTTTCTTTCATACTTACATGTAGTACCATAGTGATTGATTTATGATTTTTCTCTTCTTTCTTTATTTTCATTTCTTTCATACATACATGTAGTACCATAGTGATTGATTTATGATTTTTCTCTTCTTTCTTTGTTTTCTTTTCTTTCATACATACATGTAGTACCATAGTGATTGATTTATGATTTTTCTCTTCTTTCTTTGTTTTCTTTTCTTTCATACATACCTGTAGTACCATAGTGATTGATTTATGATTTTTCTCTTCTTTCTTTATTTTCTTTTCTTTCATACATACATGTAGCACCATAGTGATTGATTTATGATTTTTCTCTTCTTTCTTTATTTTCATT
Source organism: Bathymodiolus brooksi (assembly GCA_963680875.1). Lineage (NCBI taxonomy): Eukaryota > Metazoa > Mollusca > Bivalvia > Mytilida > Modiolidae > Bathymodiolus > Bathymodiolus brooksi. The sequence goes on from CAVMGF010000028.1 coordinate 12,715, forward strand.
TCTTTCATACATACATGTAGTACCATAGTGATTGATTTATGATTTTTCTCTTCTTTCTTTATTTTCTTTTCTTTCATACATACATGTAGTACCATAGTGATTGATTTATGATTTTTCTCTTCTTTCTTTGTTTTCTTTTCTTTCATACATACATGTAGTACCATAGTGATTGATTTATGATTTTTCTCTTCTTTCTTTATTTTCATTTCTTTCATACATACATGTAGTACCATAGTGATTGATTTATGATTTTTCTCTTCTTTCTTTGTTTTCTTTTCTTTCATACATACATGTAGTACCATAGTCATTGATTTATGATTTTTCTCTTCTTTCTTTATTTTCTTTTCTTTCATACATACCTGTAGTACCATAGTGATTGATTTATGATTTTTCTCTTCTTTCTTTATTTTCTTTTCTTTCATACATACCTGTAGTACCATAGTGATTGATTTATGATTTTTCTCTTCTTTCTTTATTTTCTTTTCTTTCATACATACATGTAGTACCATAGTGATTGATTTATGATTTTTCTCTTCTTTCTTTATTTTCATTTCTTTCATACATACATGTAGTACCATAGTGATTGATTTGTGATTTTTCTCTTCTTTCTTTATTTTCTTTTCTTTCATACTTACATGTAGTACCATAGTGATTGATTTATGATTTTTCTCTTCTTTCTTTATTTTCATTTCTTTCATACATACATGTAGTACCATAGTGATTGATTTATGATTTTTCTCTTCTTTCTTTGTTTTCTTTTCTTTCATACATACATGTAGTACCATAGTGATTGATTTATGATTTTTCTCTTCTTTCTTTGTTTTCTTTTCTTTCATACATACCTGTAGTACCATAGTGATTGATTTATGATTTTTCTCTTCTTTCTTTATTTTCTTTTCTTTCATACATACATGTAGCACCATAGTGATTGATTTATGATTTTTCTCTTCTTTCTTTATTTTCATTTCTTTCATACATACATGTAGTACCATAGTGATTGATTTATGATTTTTCTCTTCTTTCTTTATTTTCTTTTCTTTCATACATACATGTAGTACCATAGTGATTGATTTATGATTTTTCTCTTCTTTCTTTATTTTCATTTCTTTCATACATACATGTAGTACCATAGTGATTGATTTATGATTTTTCTCTTCTTTCTTTATTTTCTTTTCTTTCATACATACATGTAGTACCATAGTGATTGATTTATGATTTTTCTCTTCTTTCTTTATTTTCTTTTCTTTCATACATACATGTAGTACCATAGTGATTGATTTATGATTTTTCTCTTCTTTCTTTATTTTCATTTCTTTCATACATACATGTAGTACCATAGTGATTGATTTATGATTTTTCTCTTCTTTCTTTATTTTCTTTTCTTTCATACATACATGTAGTACCATAGTGATTGATTTATGATTTTTCTCTTCTTTCTTTATTTTCATTTCTTTCATACATACATGTAGTACCATAGTGATTGATTTATGATTTTTCTCTTCTTTCTTTGTTTTCTTTTCTTTCATACATACATGTAGTACCATAGTCATTGATTTATGATTTTTCTCTTCTTTCTTTATTTTCTTTTCTTTCATACATACCTGTAGTACCATAGTGATTGATTTATGATTTTTCTCTTCTTTCTTTATTTTCTTTTCTTTCATACATACCTGTAGTACCATAGTGATTGATTTATGATTTTTCTCTTCTTTCTTTATTTTCTTTTCTTTCATACATACATGTAGTACCATAGTGATTGATTTATGATTTTTCTCTTCTTTCTTTATTTTCATTTCTTTCATACATACATGTAGTACCATAGTGATTGATTTGTGATTTTTCTCTTCTTTCTTTATTTTCTTTTCTTTCATACTTACATGTAGTACCATAGTGATTGATTTATGATTTTTCTCTTCTTTCTTTATTTTCATTTCTTTCATACATACATGTAGTACCATAGTGATTGATTTATGATTTTTCTCTTCTTTCTTTGTTTTCTTTTCTTTCATACATACATGTAGTACCATAGTGATTGATTTATGATTTTTCTCTTCTTTCTTTGTTTTCTTTTCTTTCATACATACCTGTAGTACCATAGTGATTGATTTATGATTTTTCTCTTCTTTCTTTATTTTCTTTTCTTTCATACATACATGTAGCACCATAGTGATTGATTTATGATTTTTCTCTTCTTTCTTTATTTTCATTTCTTTCATACATACATGTAGTACCATAGTGATTGATTTATGATTTTTCTCTTCTTTCTTTATTTTCTTTTCTTTCATACATACATGTAGTACCATAGTGATTGATTTATGATTTTTCTCTTCTTTCTTTATTTTCATTTCTTTCATACATACATGTAGTACCATAGTGATTGATTTATGATTTTTCTCTTCTTTCTTTATTTTCTTTTCTTTCATACATACATGTAGTACCATAGTGATTGATTTATGATTTTTCTCTTCTTTCTTTATTTTCTTTTCTTTCATACATACATGTAGTACCATAGTGATTGATTTATGATTTTTCTCTTCTTTCTTTATTTTCATTTCTTTCATACATACATGTAGTACCATAGTGATTGATTTATGATTTTTCTCTTCTTTCTTTATTTTCTTTTCTTTCATACATACATGTAGTACCATAGTGATTGATTTATGATTTTTCTCTTCTTTCTTTATTTTCATTTCTTTCATACATACATGTAGTACCATAGTGATTGATTTATGATTTTTCTCTTCTTTCTTTATTTTCTTTTCTTTCATACATACATGTAGTACCATAGTGATTGATTTATGATTTTTCTCTTCTTTCTTTATTTTCATTTCTTTCATACATACATGTAGTACCATAGTGATTGATTTATGATTTTTCTCTTCTTTCTTTATTTTCATTTCTTTCATACATACATGTAGTACCATAGTGATTGATTTATGATTTTTCTCTTCTTTCTTTATTTTCTTTTCTTTCATACATACATGTAGTACCATAGTGATTGATTTATGATTTTTCTCTTCTTTCTTTATTTTCTTTTCTTTCATACATACATGTAGTACCATAGTGATTGATTTATGATTTTTCTCTTCTTTCTTTATTTTCATTTCTTTCATACATACATGTAGTACCATAGTGATTGATTTATGATTTTTCTCTTCTTTCTTTATTTTCTTTTCTTTCATACATACATGTAGTACCATAGTGATTGATTTATGATTTTTCTCTTCTTTCTTTATTTTCTTTTCTTTCATACATACATGTAGTACCATAGTGATTGATTTATGATTTTTCTCTTCTTTCTTTATTTTCATTTCTTTCATACATACATGTAGTACCATAGTGATTGATTTATGATTTTTCTCTTCTTTCTATATTTTCTTTTCTTTCATACATACATGTAGTACCATAGTGATTGATTTATGATTTTTCTCTTCTTTCTTTATTTTCATTTCTTTCATACATACATGTAGTACCATAGTGATTGATTTATGATTTTTCTCTTCTTTCTTTATTTTCTTTTCTTTCATACATACATGTAGTACCATAGTGATTGATTTATGATTTTTCTCTTCTTTCTTTATTTTCATTTCTTTCATACATACATGTAGTACCATAGTGATTGATTTATGATTTTTCTCTTCTTTCTTTATTTTCATTTCTTTCATACATACATGTAGTACCATAGTGATTGATTTATGATTTTTCACTTCTTTCTTTATTTTCTTTTCTTTCATACATACATGTAGTACCATAGTGATTGATTTATGATTTTTCTCTTCTTTCTTTATTTTCTTTTCTTTCATACATACATGTAGTACCATAGTGATTGATTTATGATTTTTCTCTTCTTTCTTTATTTTCTTTTCTTTCATACATACATGTAGTACCATAGTGATTGATTTATGATTTTTCTCTTCTTTCTTTATTTTCCTTTTCTTTCATACATACATGTAGTACCATAGTGATTGATTTATGATTTTTCTCTTCTTTCTTTATTTTCTTTTCTTTCATACATACATGTAGTACCATAGTGATTGATTTATGATTTTTCTCTTCTTTCTTTATTTTCTTTTCTTTCATACATACATGTAGTACCATAGTGATTGATTTATGATTTTTCTCTTCTTTCTTTATTTTCTTTTCTTTCATACATACATGTAGTACCATAGTGATTGATTTATGATTTTTCTCTTCTTTCTTTATTTTCATTTCTTTCATACATACATGTAGTACCATAGTGATTGATTTATGATTTTTCTCTTCTTTCTTTATTTTCTTTTCTTTCATACATACATGTAGTACCATAGTGATTGATTTATGATTTTTCTCTTCTTTCTTTATTTTCTTTTCTTTCATACATACATGTAGTACCATAGTGATTGATTTATGATTTTTCTCTTCTTTCTTTATTTTCATTTCTTTCATACATACATGTAGTACCATAGTGATTGATTTATGATTTTTCTCTTCTTTCTTTATTTTCTTTTCTTTCATACATACATGTAGTACCATAGTGATTGATTTATGATTTTTCTCTTCTTTCTTTATTTTCATTTCTTTCATACATACATGTAGTACCATAGTGATTGATTTATGATTTTTCTCTTCTTTCTTTATTTTCTTTTCTTTCATACATACATGTAGTACCATAGTGATTGATTTATGATTTTTCTCTTCTTTCTTTATTTTCTTTTCTTTCATACATACATGTAGTACCATAGTGATTGATTTATGATTTTTCTCTTCTTTCTTTATTTTCATTTCTTTCCTTTCATACATGTAGTACCATAGTGATTGATTTATGATTTTTCTCTTCTTTCTTTATTTTCTTTTCTTTCATACATACATGTAGTACCATAGTGATTGATTTATGATTTTCTCTTCTTTCTTTATTTTCATTTCTTTCATACATACATGTAGTACCATAGTGATTGATTTATGATTTTTCTCTTCTTTCTTTATTTTCTTTTCTTTCATACATACATGTAGTACCATAGTGATTGATTTATGATTTTTCTCTTCTTTCTTTATTTTCATTTCTTTCATACATACATGTAGTACCATAGTGATTGATTTATGATTTTTCTCTTCTTTCTTTATTTTCTTTTCTTTCATACATACATGTAGTACCATAGTGATTGATTTATGATTTTTCTCTTCTTTCTTTATTTTCTTTTCTTTCATACATACATGTAGTACCATAGTGATTGATTTATGATTTTTCTCTTCTTTCTTTATTTCCTTTTCTTTCATACATACATGTAGTACCATAGTGATTGATTTATGATTTTTCTCTTCTTTCTTTATTTTCTTTTCTTTCATACATACATGTAGTACCATAGTGATTGATTTATGATTTTTCTCTTCTTTCTTTATTTTCTTTTCTTTCATACATACATGTAGTACCATAGTGATTGATTTATGATTTTTCTCTTCTTTCTTTATTTTCTTTTCTTTCATACATACATGTAGTACCATAGTGATTGATTTATGATTTTTCTCTTCTTTCTTTATTTTCATTTCTTTCATACATACATGTAGTACCATAGTGATTGATTTATGATTTTTCTCTTCTTTCTTTATTTTCTTTTCTTTCATACATACATGTAGTACCATAGTGATTGATTTATGATTTTTCTCTTCTTTCTTTATTTTCTTTTCTTTCATACATACCTG